>JBAMYA010046077.1:0-11255 GCA_037176975.1 Arrhamphus sclerolepis | reverse complement strand
GTAAGTTGGATACAGGTCGGTAATTGTTAAAAACAGCTGTATCTAAATTGCTTTTCTTCAGAAGGGGCTTCACCACCGCCGTTTTGAAGGCAGCTTTATTACACATGTCACATTTTTTTGGTTTTAACGTGAGTTTCTAGATGAGTTGTGGTTTGGATTGCTTTTTACTGGTCGACTTTTACATCGTGTTTAGGCTGGAAACTCAGTCAGATCTGGCAACCCTGGTCACAGCTGTTGGATTGGATCATTTGAGCTTCACGTTTCAAAATCCTTCTCATCCTTGTCTTTTGGATTTCCAGACAACGTAACACTGCAGCACCTTTCGTTTAAGCTGTAAGTGTAGAATGAAGTTTTATAACGCACTCTGTCATATAAACGCGATCATGTTAAAAATAAAGAGAATTCATTCGTTTTCATTCTGAAAGGAAAGGAGGATGTGCTGATAAGCAGCACGCTGAATTCTGAAACAGCTGTTGAATTTCAAAGAAGCAGAAACTTTGGTAGTCTTCACGTTGATCAAAGTTTAGTTTGATTTTACGTTTTAAATGTTAGAACAGGACGCCTCTGATTCAGGCAATGATAAAAATATAAATCTACTAAATCTGAGAAATTACGAAAATTAAGGAAATGTTCACACCTCAACACCATATTCTGTATTAGAGAAACGGCTGAAATGGCTGAAATGGCTGGACAGTTAAACAAAATTTAATCAAAACCAACTTTCAGAGTCAATAATTGACATCAATTATTTCACTTATTTCTCTTCTTTTAAATTTTCTGTTAAATGGACATTTATAGTTAATTGGTGTTTCCTTTCACTTCTATATTTGGAGCAAAAAATGATGAAAATATGATTTGAAAATAGTCGCTCGTTAATCACAGTCGAGATCACTTGTTCAGCTAACTGTGATATTGAGGGCACATCGCTCAGCCCCACTATAGAACCCAACAAATAAATTAATTAAGAAATAAATGAATAAATCCGTCGTTCATTGAGACGTTCAGGTCTGCAGGTTACTGTGACATCACAGACCCAAATCAATCAAGTCAAATTACGCAGCTTCCTCATTTTTAGTTTCACACAGCTTCCTCAGAAGTGGGTGGTGCAAAGCTGTAGGACCGCTTTTCAAAAGAGGCACAGACCTTTAGAAGAAAGGGAGGTGAAGGGAGGGGTGGAGTGAAGCAGCTGCCTCCAGCCAGTAACATCAGCGGTTGTGACCTCATGGAAGACGTTTTTGGAGCTGCATCCAGGTGTTTTCCTGTTTGTTCTTCATGAAAGACCTGAGGAGCTCCTCAACTGCTTCCAACTCATTTTTCTGTCACACACCAACTTCCTCAGTATCAAACCTGATTTTTTTATTCATATCTTCTATCAATAAATGCCTCCTCAGCAGAAAACAGGCTCCACAGACAGATAACTTCTTTATTTTAACCAAAATAATCTGAACGTCTTAAGAAACGCCCATCACTGAGAACACTTCAGTTGGCTTTCTAAATACCATCTGTGACAACTTTTGTGGCGGGTTATTTGTCTAATTAATGATCTATGCGATGTCAAAAAATGCCAAGAGCTTTTCAGAAGTTACAGAAAAGACAGATGTGTTGTGTGATTAATTGAAGAGGCAATCAATCAAAAGCAGCAAAGCCCCATTGTTTTAAAGCTTTAGTAAGAAAACCTTTGGTTTCATTTGTTATAGCTGGATGATCAGAACCAGCTGACTTTCTAAACTCTTCCAAAGTCGTCTGAGCCCTGGGGGACGTAAGACACGCCAAGTTCCCACATCGATGCAACACGCCGTCATACATCCAGAAAACAAATGTGTCTGCGTCACCTGGTGGAGAGCGAGCGAGTGTCCGTATCTGTAGACGGGTCCGCTGGCGACGGGCACCACGTCCCAGGTGCTGCTGTCCAGGTTGTAGCTGCAGGCAGAGACACAAGCGTGACCTCTGACCTCTGACCAGACAGACTTACCACCGCAGAGTCCCACGCCTTACTTGAGAACCATGTGGTAGTTGGAGTAGTTGAAGGAGTAGCCCCCCACCACCCACATCAGCCCAGAATGCACCAGGGCCCGGTGGGAGGCCCGACCCAGAGACTGAGCTGACGGTTTGACGCTGGGCAGCACCCAGAAGGCCTCGGTGGAGGGAACGGGGAGAGTGCAGTCTGGACCTGAGGCAGAGACACACATGACAAAAAACTTCTACAGCAGCAGAAATTCAAAAACTAAGAGTGTAAGACGTGACATAGAGAGGATTTAGTTTTTATTTCTCTGACTTTGGCGCCCCCAAGTGGTAAAAACAGGCACAGGTGAAGGAAAAAACTGGCATTTCAAACTAGAACTTACATATTTATTAAAATACACATCTTACACGGAAGGTGAAGGACTGCACCTGAAGCATACGTAAACAAAGCTGTACGACAGTTTGGAGGAGGTTGCTATGGTAACCAGGACAGCTGGCTCCTCTCTGCATTCACCTGTGCCATTGACGTGCTCACTTTCAGTTTGTTTTTTGTTAGTTATTTGTTAAAAAAAATTGCTCCTGAAGCACTTAGAGAACTGGAGGTAATGCTAGACTCTCATTTACTGATCTTTCTTCTGCTTGTAACACAGTTCAGCTGCACATTTTAACCCGTACGCGTATAAGATCATTTCAGTCTTAATAAAGCAGAAACCTGGATGGTTGGATTCTTGATTCTTGAACTGAGTCGTATCATTTTCTGGCTCACTATTGATATTTATTCTCTACATAAATGTGTCAGGGCGCGTATGAAAGTCGGCAGATGACCGTTACTGTTAGTTTCCTCATGAGAATGAAGCAGATGTGTGGTTGAACTTTTACTAGCCTTCAGATCAGTTTGACAAAAACCAAAGATGTGGGTGTGGATTTCTGGGAAATCCTGACGCCTCCATCACTAAAGGTCACACTGAGGAATTTGTGAAAACTTACAAATAACTGTGGACTTTATTCCAGGTGCCATAGTCCACCTGAATAGGTGTTAGCCCATTTTATGCATGTGCTTCATTTATTACCTAGTTATTCATTAATATTCTGATCCTAAGTGTTCATTCATAATGTGCAAAATAAAATACCAGCAGACTTTGAAAAGGGGGGGATCAGTTCTTCAGATGAATCCATTTTTCAAACTCAGGTCTGCAAAAAAAACTATTTTACACGTACTGATGTTTCCACAGCTTCACCCAACATGAGATTCTTTACGGTCATTTTAAACACATCTAACCTGCATGCAGCTTTTCTGTTCTTTTTATGGATCGCAATCTTTGCATTTTCAGACTGTTTTTGAGCTCTGGGGCTTTTGCCGGCATTTCTGTGGAGCCGGCAGACTTGAAGAGGATTTTTTTTCCTTGTGAGTGGCAAGGATGGATAGGGCTGAGAGTGGAACGCCAGAGGAACAGGCGAGGTTAGATGTTAGGATAAAGTCTGAGAGGCTCGAGCGAGAGGAAATCTAGTGAACACGCTGGTCCAGGCCAGACGGGAGAAAAAGGGAAAAGCACAGAGGAGAATTCTGGACGTGGTGGAAGAGGACTCAAAGAGGGCAAGATGGAAATAGACGATCACCTGAATGGAAGACCCCAAACAAGACGGTGTCATATTTATTTTAAAGACACCTCCTTTATTTGGTTAAGGAGACATTTTGACAGCGAAGTGAGTGATCTATGAGGGACACCTGAAGAATTCTGATATCTGCATCCATCAGTGGGTCATTTTTCTGTCTAATGGCCTCTGAAATGTCAGAAATAATGTCAAAAGCTTCTTTAGGAGACAGATGTGATAAAATGTGTCATTAGAGAGGCGATCAAAGCAATAAACTCTTTTATTTCAAAGCTCCAGTGAGAGAATAGTCGATCTTTGGTGATTAAAGAAAGAAACTTTCTATCATCTTCCAGCGCGATAATGCGACCGTCTCCCTTTATAAAGGAGACCTTGATGGATTACTGTTACCATGGAGACACAAACAGAGATAGACCTCCTGTCTGCAGTAAATGTGGGTGATGATGATGATGGAGTCTTCATCTCTGATCCATCAGGAGAGATGGCATGGTGAATGACCTTTGGGCCATTTTACCATCGACGACTAAATAACAGGCTGAGATGTGAGTTCACAACTATCTGCCTTGTTTCCTTTTTGCTCCATTAGATTTTATGACACCTGTTTTTTACTTTTTTTTTCAGAAATTGCTGCATTTTCATTACTTAGATTTATTTTTCTTTTACTTACACAACTTTAATGGTTAAATAAATCATCAGTGATTCAAGGTATTACCTCATTTTCAGGGTGAATGCAGTAAAATAGATCTTAACTGCTTAGAAAGTGTCTGCTTGTGCTTACAAAGTCTGACCAGCAGGTGGCAATGTTTCACCATAAAACCTGGCGTTCTGAGAGCATTATTATGATTATTGTTGCAGTTTTATAAGGAAATATGTTTTTGTGAAAGATCAGGAGAGAATAATACATTTACCAGCTGCACCAACGTGATTTTATCCATCTTCATCAAATGGAAGAGTAGAGATGGAAATGGCTTTATCGTGAGTCTGATTGATGCTTTGAGAGAATGAACATTTGTTTTCAGTATTTTCCATGAGTTCATCCCACCATACAGAAGAGAAACAGGAGAGTTTACTGGTATAAAGTCATCTTCAGTCAAAGTCTGGAGCGCTGCTGCCAGAGGAAATATAAAATAATAATGATGATGATGAGGCCACATGCATTATGCACCATTAGATACATCTGGGGCAAACAATGGCACATTAGATCTTTAATATTAAATCATCCAACTTTATGTTGGAAGGAAAAGCAGGAGGAGGATGTCTGTTGTGCTTTCATTTTTAAAACACATATTTCTATGTCAATAATGACCAAATGAGCAACATAAAAGTATCATGAGTCTTCGTCCTGGTCTTCACAGTCCTTCTGCGCTCTCGTCATCTTTATTTGATGCAGCGGAGCGGTTTACCTTGCCAGCTGTCGTTGCATACGCAAAGCTTCTCTCCGGTCAGGTCGCAGTAGCCGTGATCCGGGCTGCCGCAGTTGTCTTTGCAGTAAGGAATGTCACAGGCCTCTCCTTTCCAGTACTCCTCGCACTCGCAGTAGACCCGGCCCGCCACCGTGTTCGCCGTGCTGCACCTGCCGTGGCCCGAGCAGTTGTTCGGACAAGAGTTTATCCTGGGGGGGAGACAGAGGAGACCTTCAAGGTGACACGGCGACGCTGGCGGAGACCAGACACGTTATTTTTAGATGAGCTTCATTGAAAAAGGACAACAAGGACAAACAGCAAATATTTTACACAGAAGTCAAAGGATGGAAATGTTAACATGGAGCCCTGATCTCATGTCCCAGCATCCTCTTAGTCAGCAGACATGCAAGCAGTGGCCTTGAGGACAGGCACGAGGTCAGAGGTGCTTATTAGACTGAGACGTCTTTGCTTTGGAGCCATCATTTTTAAACCAAACATCAATTAAACATGACGCGTGACAGCGCTGCATCATCTAACAAGCGTTTTGCTGCAGCAAGAAGCTGCATTTCCGTCTGTTTGAGGCTACTTTTATACAGTTGTGCGTTTATGACTTGGAATGGAGACATCCTTCATTATGAGCCTGTTGATTGAGAATGAAGAAATCATCATCCAGTTCCAGCCTCATTCAAAAGCAATTATTGCCACCAGTTTGGGATAAAATGCTCCAAAGTAAACCGGCCTGGATGCAAAAGGGAGTAAGTGGTGAATGTAAAGAGGGATGGCACAAGATCTGCACTGATTTATAAAAGGAAAACAAATAAAAAAGCACAAATGCCATGTGTCATTTGTTGCGAGGCCAAAATATAAAACTGTGTCAGTAATTTTGGTTTGACACTAATTTGTTTCCACGACACAAATCAAGACGCTCAAACTTTAAGAGTTTGAGAAAAAAGGACTCAAGGACGAGAGGCAGAAAAATCGTGTCTTTGTTAATACAAAAAGTGGGTTTGCTGCTGTAACAAGGTTGTCATGACAACTTTTATCCGCTCGCGGTGTGAGTGTACGGCAGCTCCTCCCTCGCGTCCAGCCACGTCATTCAGTTCTCCGTCAAGGCTATCGCTGCGGGCAGACGCCCGCCTGCTTTGTGTTTGGACAGAAAAACACATTATCAATCCCTCAAGAGGAATTCTGTTGCTGCAGCATTAATTAGAGACTTCAAAAGGAAACATAACCGAAAAAATTTGGAAAGTGGTGTGTCTGGAATCTCCAGAGATCACTGCGAACGCCTCGGGGAGCCATGTTTGTAACCTGGCAACAACTGAGCTGGTGATGCCACACAGTGAACTGTCTGCAGACAACATGGATGTAAATTCACAGCCAGATGATCATCCGGGTGAGAGATGCTCGCCCGACGTCTCATCCCTCTTCCTGTGCTCTACCTGCTCTACCTGCAGTCTCTGTCCTCTTACAAGGTCTCAGCTCTACGTTGCTGCAGCCACGTGTCGTTATAATGATTTAGAAATGGTTGAAACTTTCTCCTCAGTTAGCACTCACGCCTGCTCGTCTACAGTTGGACTCTTGAGCTGTAAATGGTGACAGACTGTGTTTCATGCACCTCCAAAACTCAGGGATTGCAGGTAAGGACCAAGAAGTGGACTGTCCCCTGATTTTATTTGGGCACCTGAACTCCCAGAGAACGTCCCTTTTCTGGCCTGACCCATAAAAGTTATTCTCCCTTCGGCATCCTCGGTTGTACTCCAGTCCCTTACATGCGCACAGGGGAGGGAAAAAGGATAATTCATCTTCATCTTACACAGAACAGAGTAAGAAAATTGTGTTATACTCAATGAGTGTGCGTGTCTCATTGCTTGTAATCACGTCCTTACAAAAAAGTAAACTGTTTGCTAAACATCCTGCAGGGAGAGGTTATATTCAGATCAGCTTTGTTAGTGGACATTTGTACTCGTACGCTGCTGTGTACTGGGGTGTGCTGGGTATTCTGATGAACTTTCAGCCGTGTGAGCCGACCCCTGGGACCGCCCCGGGGTGCAGCGAGGTGGTGAAACTGCTGTGAGAGCCTGTGCTAACCTGGAATAAATGAGACCTTCATATTGCAGCACCGTGTTTGTGTCTCCCTGTGCAGAGATCAGGTCTGGGACCGAGCAGATCCATCAGGAATAAAAGGCTAATACTGCACACAAGTCTTCTAAAGAGGTCCGCCCCGAAGGAACTGAAGAGTTAAGCATAACATCTACATATTATGAGTTAAAATTAAGTGCGGGTGTCATAGAAAGTGCCGTGTTGCATAATTCAGAAGGACATTTCATGTGTCCATTATCAAGGTGACCTGTCGTGTTGCAGGTGGTGACGGCACCACACCTTCTAGGAAACAACTGAATATTTATTCATCTGGAGGTGAGCAGGAACCGTTTTAACATTTGGTCTGCATGCAGCCTGACTTTAACAGCAGCTGCTGTGTGTTAGTATAAAAGTTCAGCTGCGGCTGTTAACCGTCTCTGAACAACGCACTCAGATGTTGTCCAGCTCTCTCTCAGGACCGCTTCAATCCGGACCTGCTCTGCTTGCCCTCAAAACGGTCTGTCTTCTCTTTGACAGGCTGTTACTTACACAGACGTGCTGCTCTCCGTTTCCTTTTCCTTTTTTAGGCTCGTTCTCTGAACTGGTGAAGCTTCAACTCTGACGTTTCTGTTCATCACTCTGGAGCTACGTCCCTTCAGAGGACGCACTTTACGAGTGCGCGTCCTTGGAAGAGCACGAGGGCTGAACTGAGTGTTAGTGAAATGAAGTCGAGCCTTGTTTACATCACAGTCCTGTCACACGGCAGTTTCGACAGCGACAGTTTCTCATATGTCAAGTTGGATGGAACGAGAAGCTTCTATAAGTTGTGATTGTATGTAAGGGTTTAATAGAGGAGGTGGGGTTGGGGGCGCGTACTGGCAGTGCTGGCTTTTGATTTACCTCGGGCCGACGGAGGACCGCTCTACAACTGAACGTGTCCTCCAACAGTTTTGGATTTCAGATATGCGTTTAGAGGAGATGAGATTCTAAGTGATGCCACGGTGGTGCAATCATCCTTCAGATGCAGCATTCAAACGCTGACAACAACAGCAAAAAGTGGTTAAAGATCCCAGGCAACAGAACGCCAAAACCTTTAATCTCGTGTCTCATGTCGATGATTGATTGGTTCATAATAACGCCAGAACAAAACTAACACGAAGGAACTTTTTAGAAGACAAATACAACAGCTAAAAAAGTAAAACTCTACATAAACAGTGTGTGTGACTCATTGCTTATAATCATGTCCTTACAACAAAGTTCATTGTTTACTAAACATCCCACAGGGAGAGGTTGAATTCAGATCAGCTGTTGTCAAAGATAAACTGTGACTGGACGTCTGTACCCGTATGTCTCTGCTCTTAAATGAATAAATAAACTTCACATGTGTGTACTGGGTAAACTGATGAACTTTCAGCTGTGGTTCAGATTATGAGCCAAGTCTTGAGACCACCCTGAGGGGGTGAAACTGCTTTTCTTTCTATAGTCGTACCGACAAAATCAAATGAAACCTGCGTACTGCAGCAGCGTGTGTCAGATGGATCAAAAATCTAAAAACTAAAGCAGAAACTTCCTGCTCTCAAGTATTATCCTACCCTCCTCCCATCAGAGACAGGTTAAAAAAAATAATAATGAAGAAAAAATGAATATATATATACACATATATCTATATATATATATAAATAGATAGATATATGAAAAGAGGTTGTGTGCAGACGTACGAGTATGCGATGCTGAAGCCGGTCAGGTTGTAGGCAGCATCGCTGAAGAAGTGAAGCAGAGCGTAGCCAGACGTCGTCACCACCTCCGGGACCGTCTCAGCACCCCGAGTCTCTGGCACCATGAGACCGCTGACGTGTTCAGGACGACACAGACACAGGAAGAGAAAGCACTTTTCGTTTAAATACTATTGAGACCTGCGGATTCCAGTTTTGAAACAACCCCCTTGAGAACTGAACAGAGAAGCCTCCACTGAGAATAAGACGGTGATTATCTTTGAAATTAAAACATACTGCAGCACATTTTCTCATTATGTTTCATTACATTTTCCCCAGCCCGTCTCATTTTCATATAATTTTATATACATGCCACATGCTACAAATCCCTTCCTTCACTCTGCTTCAGCTTTGTTTGCACTTTTTTTAACTGAGTAAAAAGCATCTTTGCTCACTTAATGTATGTAATAATGCTGCTGGGCTTTGCATAATGGAGTGGTGGATTTCTTTCCTCATTGTAATTGTCCAAATTGCCCCCTTCATGGGTGTAACTGATTTTAAAAAAATAAATAAAAAAGAAAGAAAGGATAAGCTGTGGTGAGCAAGAGTGGAAAATAGGAGGTTGGCAAATTATTGTTGTATTACTGTTTCTAATGGGTATATGTGAAATGGAAAAAGGTGCCGCCCACCTGCTTGAATACAATAATAAATAAATAAATAAAATATGCAGTGAAGCTCCATTTTAAAAAAAGGAAGCAGCCCTCGCTGGTAAAGTGAGTGACTGAGATGTTTTTTCATTATTGGCTGTGAGGTGGAACAGCAGCAGTGATGAGGCCCTTTGTTTGTGGGCGGAGCCATTTGCCTGTAAAAGCTGCTTCTGAAGAAGAGGTGAAGGCCATCCTTCCTCTGCACGCTTACCTGAAGACGGCCGTCAAGGGGGCATAAATGGAGTCTCCGTCGTAGACGTACATGTGGTCCCAGCTGCACTCTGTGGCGAAGTGATTGAAGCGCAGCCGAAGCGCCGCGTTCGGGCTGCAGGGAAAGCACAGAATGGATATGTATACATATGTATAAATGAGAACACGCAAGTGATCAATGTATACTTTCTGCTCCCTACTTCTCTCAGGTGTGGTGCGGTTACGGTTTTGACCCTTTAACACAAACCTCCGACCTGCAGTCGTGTTTGCATCGCGTCCTGGTGTCAGAACCCTGTAATAAAGTCTGACAAACACTGACCTGAGCAGCTAAACGTCAGGAGGAAGTAGCAGCTCAGCTGGAGCAGTAAAACAAGAATGAGGACAACAGCTGACAGCACCAGGATGAGAGCAGAATAATCAGGATCCTCTGCTTTTTGCTTCTGTCTTTTTTCTTTCATCTTTATTTTTGACATCTTGTTTTGAATATATATATTAAATCAATCAATCAATAAAATCACTAAAAAGAGGGAAAATAATCATCAGTTTATTGAGACTTATTGAAATATTAATGCTCTTAACATATGGTCAGTGTCTGTATTTAATAGCAAAATTCCATTTATTTCTCACTTTTCCTGTTGGAAAGAGACATTTTTATCCGACTGTGACATCGTGGAAAAGAAAAAAAAATAAACAGATATCAAATTCTCTAGTTATCATCATTACTTTTATAGTTGGATCAATGTGTTGGTGAAGTCAGGTGTTCCCGGTCTGGTTTTCTGACCCATCCTCTGGAGACCAGACTGTTAAAACTGAACAGTACGTTGGGTTCAGTCTGCAACCCAACCAGAAGCAAAAGTTATCTGAGGTGAATTTGTGATTTATGGGTTCATAATTGAAGACACAGAAAAGATGGGAGACGTTGCAAGAGTGTCTTAAATCTTCTGCCAGTAAATTCACGAGCCTGAGCTGTTCTTTCTGAA
This sequence comes from Arrhamphus sclerolepis, assembly GCA_037176975.1. NCBI lineage: Eukaryota > Metazoa > Chordata > Actinopteri > Beloniformes > Hemiramphidae > Arrhamphus > Arrhamphus sclerolepis. Next base: position 591 of record JBAMYA010046077.1, on the reverse strand, counting down.
TAGTTTTAGTCTTCTGCCAGAAGCCGGCTGACGGCCTGACAGCAGCTGTTAACGTGTAACCCCCCGCGTAAGAAAATACGACGGGGCTGTGGACCTTGCAGTGCCAGCGTGTCACTATAAGAGAAATAAAATAATAAATACATCTCTTTCTGCATAGACTGATAGCTAAAAGCCGTGTAGCAGGCCTCTCTCTGAAATTCAGCCGCTACAATTACAAACAATCTCCTTCTCATACAGAAATAAAGATCTCCTTATCTGGAGCCTGAAGTCAGATACAAACAGAGGTTTTAATCCAAACAGAAGTAGCAGGATTAATGGTGATAAGAGGGGCATGAAACCACCGCTACTTACTATCCTTCTATTAGCCAGGTGCATTTGGTCTTGTACTTGTAGTTGACTGGACCATCTGTGAGAGATCCGGACAGATCTGTTATCCTGCAGAAGGACACACAGAAAAGAAGGAAGAGGCTTGATTTCATGTTGATGATGTCAAAACAAAGTAAAACTGAAGGTCAGAGGTTTGGGGGGATGGATGGGTGGATGAACTGATGGATGGAGGAATGGATGAATGAACTGGTGGATGGACAGATG
>JBAMYA010046076.1:0-11256 GCA_037176975.1 Arrhamphus sclerolepis | reverse complement strand
TTCAGAAAGGTGTTCTGCTAAGCTTTTGAGCTTGTTCAGAATCAAGTCTGGCATATTTATGCCCAAAATCATAACATAAGAACATTTCAGGTCTTCCCATTGGCCTTCGAGTTCACATGCTACTATTTATCCCATGCCACTGCCTATTAAATATTGAAAAAAAGAACAATATAAACAAAATGAAACTCTACTTTGCCAAAATGTCTAAAAAGACTCATGATTCTGTGTTTTCAACACAAACATTTTGTGGCCAACAGAACTGGACCTTTCATGCGAATGTGAATTTGAAAAAAGCACCGCAGAACTTTACCAGTGGTAGATTATAAAATGGAGAAACACTTTATTCATAAACTATTACTCTTTGAATCAAAGATCATCCCTGAATATGCTTGATATTGGTAGCAATGACATATAAGCCTCTCTTGTGACGCAAAAGTTCACTATGAGTCAAGAACACTGTGAAAAAGTAACAAAATTTCTTTTATAACAGCTGAATGCATTTCAGAAGGCATAAGAAAACCATGACCTGCCGATGAGCGGATGTGTCGCGTTCTAAGGCAATAGCTACCAACCAGCGTTATTGAGCTGTTACCTTGGGAAAGAGAGAAGTGCTACTAGACAGGCTCTCCTTATGATTGTAAATGTCCATGCTTATACCTTCAGCTTTCTATGGAAGGACATAATATTGTGCAAATATGCATAAATTGTCAGGCAGGCAGAGATTCCTGTCCTTACAGCCCACTGAGAATTTCCAGCTGTTAGTTGCTTCATGTTATCAATGAAAGAAAATGAAAAATGTAAATTCTTCTTCCAGAGCCTGGGACACCAGAAATAACTTTCCTTTTTTCTCTCTGTGGGAATTTATAACCTTACTATGACTTGAATGAAAGAACTCTGGGGTGGGAATGGATGGGGTGGCAGTGACAATAATGTCAGAGCTCAGGGTTTAAGGAATTGCGCAAGAGCAGTTGACACAGCTAGCAGCTCATCCTTTATCAATACATGCACCTTCTCCAAACGTTTGCTTCTTCCTCCCAAAGCCCTCTCCATTTGAACATCTCTGAGCTGCCTTGACCGACTTAATTATTTATCCTATGATTTGAAAACTAATCAGTGAGGCTGACTCATGTATCATACAAAATTTACACACATATATTTATATACACGTTATACACAAGTTTGGACACACTTTCTCATTGAATGGTTTTCTTTGTTTTCATGACTGTTTACATTGTAGATGCTCACTGAAGGCATCAAAACGGTGAATGAACACATGGAATTATGTAGTAAACAAAAAGTGTGAAATAACTCAAAACATGTTTTACATTTTAGATTCTTCAAAACGTCCTGCCAGAAGTCACCATCAGAAGATGGGTACGCTGTGGTCATAAAGGGATGAACATGGTCATCAACAATACAGAATTTAAATCAAATCAAATCAAACTTTATTTGTATAGCACTTTTCATACAAAAGCAACGAAAAATGCTTTACATAATAAGATCAACACATTAAACAAATCATCATACTCTCTTTTTCATCCTTTTTCACATCCTCACACTGACACCTAATATAAAATAAAATATAACCCCCCTCTCATAAACTCTGACTTCATAGTTTTTTGTCTCTTTAACTGAAACATCAATCTAAAATAAAACTGGAGATCAACATCTGGCTTGACACTGAGGTTAGAAAACAATATCCTGGGGGACTGTCCACACCAGGAGCCAGCCCACCAGTGACTACAATTAGCTGATTAGCTATTTGTGTTAACAAGTAATTGAACAGGCATACCTAATAAAGTGGACAGTGAGTGTATATTGTTTCACTGCAGACAAACAACAAACAGCACAGAAAATCATGAATACTGAACACTCTGTGTTTGCCTGTCTCTGTCTGTCTGTCGCCCAGGTGAAAACACAACATGCAAAGACCTGGGTGCCTGGGAAACGTGCACGAGGAGCACAGCCTCACAGGTTCATTACCAGTTGGCAGAGTTGTGCACTCCAGGGCACTGCAGTCGGAGGTAACGCTTTGGGCCTCTTAATCAACATCCTGTCACCTCCATTTTTATACACTCAAGTATGGCACAGGGGCTGGTCAGGTCCCTGAGCTCAGGAGGAACTGTCTTACTGAACCTGATACTGAGAAACTACAGGGGAAAAAGAAAATTTCTGTTGTCAAGGAAAAAAAAACATTTGCAGTATCAGCTGACCTTCATGTGAATTTAACTAGTTGTGACGGTCTATAAGTGGCCATTGGTTTTCTGACTTCTAACCACAGTCCAATATCACACATGTTAGGCTAATCAGGGATTCTAAATTGATCCTAGTAGGGAGAGAGTTTGTGTGACCTTTTGATGGACTGGCTGCCAGTCCGGGGTGTACCCCCACTAGTTAGCAGCTGAAATAGGCTCCTGTGACCTTGAGAAGGATTAAAATGGGTACAGAGGGTTTACTGAAACTAAAATATTAAAACATTCATCCACCCATTTTATGTACTGCTTCTTCCCATTGAGGGTAGTAAAGGGAACCCACAGCTGTCATTGATCAAGAGGCTTCTTTCCCCTGAACGGGACCACACAGAGATAAAGAAGACAAAACACCAAACATGCTGAAGTAATAAAACAGCTCTGCCTAAATACCCCTTCACAAGTTTTCCAATGAAATGAGTCCCCTGTGACATTTATACTATTATTTTCATGTCCTTACATAATACTTGTAATGATCCATGTTTCATGTGTCGGCCAGTAACTTATAGCAATGATAGTAATGATTCTAAACATAATCTAAGTTAATTAAATTAGAAATTCAGAAAACAATCTTTGACCTCGCAGAAACCCCTTTACAAGTTCTGCTTTCTCCAAACAAAATTCATTATGCACATATAAAGATGAAATGTCTTCAAACGCTAATTAAACTGTGAAATTGCGTTATTTTTACATGAACTATTCCTTCAAGCAGTGTGAGAGTTAATTTCTCATTTTCAGCTCTACTTACTTAAGTATAAGATTTAATTGCCCACTTCTTCTTTGACTTTTGGCTGTTACCTTCAGGGTTTACCACAGCCAATCATCTGTCTCCATCTCACCCTAGCCTCTACATCTTCTTCTCTAATACCAACTAACATCATGTCCTCTGTCACCACATCCATAGATTTCCTCTTTGGTCTTTCTGTGGGTCTCCTGCCTCACCTTGTTCCTCATCATCCTTCTGCAGATATATTCAAGCCTCCTCTGTCCAAACCATCTCAATCTGGCCTCTCTGACTTTCTCTCGAAAACATCCAACATGTTCTGTCCCTACTCATCCTGATCTTATGCCTCCTCGTCACCCCCAAAGACAACCTCAGCCTTTTAACCTCTGCTACCTCCAACTCTGCCTCCTGTCTTTCCCCCTGTGCCACAGTCTCTAAATCATACAACATTGCAGGTCTCACCGCCACCTTGTACACCTTTCATTTCATTCTTGCTGACACTGCTTTATCACACATCACACCTGACACTTTTCTCCACCTGTTCCAAACTTCTTACACACAGTTCTTCACCTCTTTTCCACAATCTCCATTTCTCTGGACTGTTGAGCCTAAGTACTTGAAAGTCTTCACCTTCTTCATCTCTGCTTCACTGCTCCACTTGGTTCCTCTCATTGATGCACATGTATTCAGTCTTGCTGCAGCTAACCATCATTCCTCTCCATTCCAGGACATGCTTCCACCTCTCTAGATGTTCCTCCACCTGTGTGCACATTTCCCTGTTCTTGAAAATTGCCACCAACATGCTTCTCCATTTTTCAGACATTGTCTCACTCTCTAAGATCTTGTTAAATGTTCTAGTCAAAAACTATACTGCCCCCCCATACTCTTTTCACCTCCACGGGTATACCACTCTTCATTCTCTTCCACGCTTCACTCTTGCCCTCCTCATTTCATTCTCACTCATGACCTCCTGAAACACAATGGACACATTTTCCTTATTAATCAACAAGTACTCTTTCCATCTTCCCATAAAATAAGGTTTCATTTCCCAGAATTCAATAGAAATCTCAAGGAATTCTGAAGGAGTTTGACCTTTGTAATGTCCAGTTTATTTCACAATGTTATGTTTCATCCTCTGCTTTAACCACAAGCTATCAGTGGATCTATTTTGGTTGTGAAATGCAGTATCAACTCTAAATGTTATCATGTCCATTTAGGTCCTTGATGTAACAAATTAGTAGCTCAAGTATTCCCTATATGTATATGTGTCTGTATGTTTGTCTTTCCTTCTCTGATCTGATTGCATGAAAATAGTATGTCATCTGTAATGCCATATATGATAGTCGGAAGAATGATGAAAGGCATGGATGAAGATAAATACAAGAACAATGTGCTTATATCCTGCATACAATAAGATAAGCTAAATCTTTATTATCATTGCACAGTCATATATCATACAATAGTACAACAAATACTCCCACTCCCACATCAGTGGAAAAAGAAGGGCATACACCTTTGGAGGTGTCTTCCATCTTGGCCATGGAGCCTCCAGTCCATATTCAGTGCACATGTTTCTGTGTATTGTACCAGCTACCTGGTTGTGGGCTTCCATGTGTACTCTGCTGTGGTAGACCCTGGCCTCTGTTGATCTAGCGTTCAGGGCCTGTTCTTGTGCAGCCATGGTAAATGCCTCTGCGCTGTCTTTCAGTCTTTTTCCAGGCATTGGTATGTTTGTCTGATGTCAGCCACTTCTTCAATTTGGTGGTGGTACATGCCATACAGGGGCTTGTCTTCCATGATAGCCCCCCTGGTCCCTTCTCCATGTTGCGTTTTGGCTGTCTGAAGCATGCACTTGATGTATTCCTGGAGGCTTCCAGCAGAGGAGGATCTCACATTTCAATTTTCTTTTGTTCTTTTATGGTAGTGACATTAGTAGTGTCGACTGTGTTGGCCAGCTGAGGGTACCACTGCAAACTGGGAGGAGGATGTCCCATTGCAGATCTCTCATTTCAAATTATGTTTTGATGCTGACATCAGAAATGACAATGCCTTATGTTGCCATGGCTTCATCAGAGCTCGGTTTCAGCTGACGTTCAGGAAAAGTTAGTCAATCTGATGGATAGCTAACATGATGACTACTACCTACTGGCTTTGCCTGCCATCCGTCAAAACATCATGCCCCTAATTATACATAAATTTGTTGCTTTATATAATTTTACCTGATGTGGTGCAAAAAAAAAAAAAACTAACAAAAAAACAAGAGTACTCCACTTACAGTTGTCTACCTATGGAGACCAAAACCATATACTGAACCAGGCTGTAAATATGTTTATATCTGCTGCAAAATAGGACATTTTTACATGGAAGACAATGGAGATTGACTCACTTTTCCAGCAGCCCCCTAGTGGTATGTGAACAAACTGCAAATGATCTTACTGCTGCAGTGGATTGAAATCTAAAATGAGTTGTCCCTTGGCTGTAATACACCTATCTGCTGAGTGTTTGTTGGTGTATATTATCTTGTCTCTCATTCCTCCTTTGGTGGTTTGCTGTTATTCAGTCCTGCCCTTGATATCAATTCCTACTAATTCATCTCTTCACATTTATTTGGTTTTGGTATGTCTTTGTTTGGTTATTCGCTAAAGAACTATGGTAATATGACATGTGAAACAAAACTGTCTTAATGGGGAATTTAGTTATAATTCTTCACTAAATGTACCTAATGTCCAGATTTAGGGAGTGGCAGAAGCTCTGCACAGACCATTGCTGCAGGTACTGTATGTCTGAAGACAGCAATGAGGAACATTAGTGTAATAGTGTCTGCCTGAACGCCATCTGTTAATGCAGTCTGTTAATGTATCTCATGTCTGAAAAGGGCTTTGATTACAGCGGTGATCAGTCCCACTCATGGTGACAGAACCATAGTTTGTGTGAAAAGGTCTGAGACTGTAACATTAACATTCCCCCTCCAATCTACTAACTTTTTTTTTTTTGGCATTTTTTTCCACAGACTGACAGTGCTCTTAATTTCAAACTGCAATCAAAGGCTGGTTTTCGACAAGCTTAGCTTCAGAGGAAATGTCTTGGAGAAGTTCCCTAGGCATTTTCATTGCGGTATCAGTGTACTTTTACTGTTATCTTTTGGTAGAAGAGGTGGGGAAGCAAAGTCATGGAATATCTGTCTGCAAAATGTTTAGCTCAGAGTGAGAAATAGCCAGGCTTGTAATTGCTTTGGGACAAGCAAGGATGGTTCCTCAGGCAGAAGGAGATTTTCCTTTGGTCAACCATGAGGGCAATAAGACAGATAAGAAAAAAAAAAAGAGAGAGAGAGGGATCCTGAGGGGAGAGAGGGGAAGTGAGATTTCTTATTTTTTTTCTGAAGTCTTCAGACCCAACAGAAGTATTATTGTTCCGTGAGGTTACAATAAAAAGCCCACAGTTGGTTGCATTTCCAAAACTCAAAGGTTTAGGAAGGGGGTGGGGGTTTCGATTTCTGTTTATTTCTGCTCATGAGCATCCTTTATAGTTGTCCTGAGTTTGCAGTGCCTGTCACCAGAAGCCTCGGAGGAATCATGTCACAGTCTTTGCTCTCAGTGTTACAGTCAACACCTTTTTCTCCAAATGATTTTCACTCCTTTTTTTCACTGCCACTTCTCTACAAGATAAACCTGCTCAAAGACACAAGGGGACAGACACCTGCGGCCACTAACCTTCCTCAGGACAAAACCTACTTATAATTCTTAAGGTGTGGCCCTTAAATAATAGTCCTGGGGCTGATCATGGGCCTGTTCCAGTATGGAGCTCCAGTAAACTCTTAAAGTTAAAGCATTAACTCAGAGTTGACAGGCACCTTTGAGACTGCTCTGTTCTAGAAACTTGCTTTATGTGCGATTTAAAGCATAAGTACCAAATAAAAATAACTAAGATCCCTCAGAGTAGTACTAGTTTGCCAAAGTAATGCCATCCCGGATTTCTAATTGACTACACAGTCTATTTCAGGAGTGCTCTGAACTAGTTCTGTAGTTAAACCATGACATACTAAACTCTTTATGTCACATTAACATGTTGGTAGTCCAATTAGCTTACTGCTCTCATCTGGCTTCATGGATAAGTATAACAAAGTATCATCTGCATGACAATGAAAATGTATGGCATGCTGCCTAATAATTATACTGTCCCTACTGTTTCCCATGGTGTTATGTGCTGAAAGATTGTTAGCCACGAGCTCCCTGGCTGCAGTCAGCCTCAAAACAAAGAGCCGAGAGGTAGCATTTTTCAAGTTTACATTTCAAATTATTCTTTCATAAGGCATTAATTCATTCATTCATTCATTCATTCATTCATTCATTCATTCATTAAACTAGATGGAGACTACTCTTGAAATAGAAATGCCCAGAAAAAGAAGAAAAGGAAAAACTAGAAAATGAAAAGTAAATCTTCTTGTTTCTGCATTGACTCCAAAGAGAAAGCCTGATATTAAGAGAGAATGGAAAGAATACAGAATGCCTGAGAAGTTTACTTCCTTATAGTAAATTGTATTTTTTTTAACTGTCTCTTGGATTTTATGTTTTCAGTCACATAACAGTCAAACCAAAAATGAAGACAAAAAAGCCAGAAATTTGTGCTTAAAATATCCAGAGTTCAGAAAGCAAAGTGCTTTGATGCAGTCAAAGGAATTGCCAACACAGGATTGTGAGCATTTCAGGGGACAAAATCATTGGTTTTCTAGTGCAAGTCAGTGAAACAAAACAGGGAAAGTGTTTTCTTGCACTGGTATTACAAGATATGGCTCAATATTTATCTAGGTTCTAACATGTAAGTAGTTCATTTTCAACTACTATCTAGGTAGTTTAACGCCATATCTTGGGATATGTAGCAACTGTACATGCAGTAAATGCAGTAACAGTGACTACTTGACTGCATTAATATACATGGCTTATAGAAAAGAACAAATGTAGACAGAATTTGAACATCAGAATTTGATACCAGAGACTATCTGGGAGGCATTGTTTTGTAAACCAGCTGGTGTTTTGTTTGTGAAAGGGAATGTTTTTTTCTTCTATTTGTTTGGCATCTTCTCTGCATCTCATAATGAGATACAACAGTCTTATTGAACTGAACATATTGCTGCCTGGAGCCACTGACTCAACATATTTTTTTATAAATCCTTTGTCTGTAGTAATGTATAGGACAGATATTTTCATTTCGTTCTGACGTTGAACTCTATTATGTTATTTTCTGGTTTTCCGTATAATAACCAAATGCCCTCAACACATCCTGCTGCTCTGCTCCAGCAAATCATAACAAATGTGAACAAACACACCGGCTACAGTAATGGTCCTGTTTTTCTGCATCCTTGTTCTTTGCTTTATTTCCCCAAACACTCATTTTCCAGTTGGGCAGTTAATTGAATTCGGCGCTGGATGTAAAGTAGTGGATGCTTAGCTACAGCTGCCTGCTCGCAGTACATGAAGTAACAGGGGGTTACATCAACTAAAGCAGGGCTCAGATAGAGAAGCCAGTGGAGCACAGATACACCCACTGAGTAAATGATTGCAGAATTTGATGCTGGACGCTTGGTGGGTGGGAAAGAGCATCCAACTCTGACAAATTCATAACTCAGAGAGAAACTTGATTTACCTTAAGCCGCAGTGCATACAGGTCCCTGACAGTATTAATCCATAAGATGATTCTGCTTGAGAGAAGAAGGTTCCTGAGTATTTATAGAAAGGCATCTTAAAAATAAATACTGCATCACAGTATTATAGTGTTTGCCCTCATAGCCCCTCATGAAACTTTACCTTTTACACTGCACTGCCCTCCTCAAAGGTCTTTTCAAATATTCATGTATGTGCATTTTACGGTCATTATACATGCTCCCCGGCAAAATAACAGCGGTGCAAATAAAATGTAAAAAGCTGTGGCACGAGTCAGCAGGTTTGCAGAATAACCCTGCATCCGTGCAGATAGTCACTTTAAAAATAGCCCTGGCTGTCCGCTTCTCCTTCCTCACTTCTCACAACATGCCACTGTCAGTGTTGCGCACCTGCTGCGATGAAACCGTTGCATAATCATCTCCGCTCATGCAGAAGATCAGGGCTTCTTTCAAGCGTCACACAGTGTGTGTGCATGTGTGTTCTGGGGCTTCTAACAGGAAGCTGGAGTCTGACAGAGGGATGCTGAGGTCAACACAAACATCAGATAGCATTTGGACTGGTGAAATAGCTGCAGCAACTGGCTTTTGACTCAATTTTTTGTAATATATATAATGCCATAATCTGTTTTATAGTTCATCTGAGTGTGTTTTTTACCTAAGGTACCTAAGTCATGTTTATGTCAAGAACAATATCTTAGAACTAAATGAAGCTCAGGATGTTCAAGTAGTAATTCAAGGAACTCCATGAAAACTAAGCAGAGAAGCACAAGAAGGGCGCAAGGATCACAGGAAACACAACAGATACATGACAAACAAACTAGCGAGGGAATGGAGAGGAAAAAGAAAACTCTATATACACACATTCACAGACAAGTTGAAAAGAGTGGCATCACCCGATGATTTCAAAGCTTCTTTTTCCTCACACTGTGCATTGCCCTGCTACAACCAGCCAAAAATAGTACTACCTGGAACACGCTCACAGTTTTGGTTTTTTGTTTTTTTGTTTTAAGTTCTCCAAAACTAAATGGGCAAATCCCTACTGACTACCATCTTAAAAGTGCCAACTTTGCAGCATAAATATACATATTTACAGGCTGGTACAAAAATTGTTTTTGGTCTATATTGTTAGATTTGACCAGATACCATGACAACTGTACGAGGATGAATTTTGTTTTGTACCATACAAGAAAAAATGATATTCAGCAATAAAGCCGACAATGAAGTGCTTGAACGAGAGCTAGCCACTGGCTCCACTGTTGATTTTCACAGCTTTTCACCTCTTTGCAAGCACATTTCAAGGAACAATTGGCTTCAAAGGCTCTCTGTAGAACACTATGGGTCACGTGATCAGGTAGTTCCTCCATTGGTATTTACAGTCAATGGTCTATTCCCACATCCACATGCTGCAGTTGTGTCTTATCTTTGAAATAAGGACTGCAGGAGGAATGGGTCTCTGTACATGGGTCGCCTGCTTAAACCACAAGGCTACGCAGCAGCTCCTGCTTTGCTAGTCTAATGTAAACCAGAAAATGAATTTATTTATAGTTCTTAAACTGACCAATGGGGGTGGTCTTCAAAAGCAAATCTATCTCCTTTGACCCTCATTTTAAAATGTTCAAATTTGCAACAGAAATAAACACATTTCCAGCTTGGTTCAAAAATACTCTCCAGATTAGCTACCCTGTTGGATTGACTAACTTTTCCTGTATCTTACTTTTAAATTTCATAAAAGTCAATTACAGAGGCGGAAAATCAACTGCACCACGCAGACATCGTAGGGACGGTAGCCCAGGGAAGGCTTGGACTAGGTTGCATGGTGCAGAGAGAGATCCACGAGGAGATAAGACTGCTGCTGCAGGATGGAGGAGTAAAGGCATCTTGGCCTCATCAAATGACTGGGACATGCGGGCAGACCTGAAGAAGCAGCTCAAATTCCCAGAGGAGATAGCCCACACTAGCCTCAGACCAGATATGGTCTTCTAGTCTAGAGGTACCAAACAGGTGGTGCTCATAGACCTAACAGTACTCGGGGAGGAGAGGATTGAGGAGGCGTTAAGAGCCAGCAAAATGGATAGATGGCCTGGAATCTACCAGTAGAGGTCAGCTGCAGGGGCTTTGCTGGGCAGTCACTCTGGAGAGCGCTCGGGCAGCTGGTGATCGAAGGTGTGGCCAGGAAGCAGCTGGTAGGCAACATCACCAGGCAGGTGGAGGCAGAATCCCAGTGGATTTGGATCCAACGGGACGTGAGATGGCAGAGCCAAGCTGTGGAAGGACCAACTGCACAGAGCTGAGTGGATCTTCTGTCAAGCCCTCTCGATGTATCATAGGCTTAATTTGACAAAACATCAAAAAGGGAGGGTGCCCATCTGATGATCTGCTGTAGTCCCTCAACTCTTGCACAGTGCTGGTGCCTGAAAAGTTGGAGGGAAAGGAGAGAGCGATGCCACTGGCCCACAGATGGTGCAAGGCGAAGTACCTGTAAAGGTGGGCCAGCTGAGATAAACGCAGGTGCAATTTGTCACAGACAGCAGGGGAAGCCAAACTGCCTCTGAAATTCTCTGACAAAATTGCTACATCTTCAATGTTAAATTGACGGTAAAACAGTAATTCACAAAACACGAGATATG
>JBAMYA010046075.1:0-11259 GCA_037176975.1 Arrhamphus sclerolepis | reverse complement strand
CTGCTGGAGCCTATCCCAGCTCACATTGGGCGAAAGGCAGGGGTACACCCTGGACAGGTCGCCAGTCCATCGCAGCGTCTACACAGCATATCTTTGATTTTTTGTTACAAGGCAGTCAAATGAAAATGGTTTGAAAACACAATTAAAGAAATAAATTAACAGTAAATAGAAAAAGAGTGATGAAGAACTGGTGATAGTATTAGCCATTACCAATATGAGATCCATCCATTGACTTCCATTTATCTGGGTTCAAGTCCTGGGGGGGTAGCAGCCTGAGGACACAGGCCCAGACCTGCCTACCAGACACCTCCGAGAGACATAACGTCTCCAGCGTCTTCTGCCTCTGTCTCAGGGGCTTCTTCTGGTAGGACATGTCCGAACAGCTCCCCACGGAGACGTCCCGGCATCCCAACCAGATGTTGAACCACCTTTAGAAGAGACAATGTCACTCTCATCAGCGCAGTTACATTTCCTACATAAAGTAAAAATTTAAGTTGTTAAATATATATATTACCAAAAAAAAAGATTAAAAACTGTGATGTGCCACTGAAATCATATACCACAACCTCATTTCTCCCTCTACTTCAAGAGTCATGAGAATTTGTTTACTGTTTATTTCTTCTTCTCCTGTATGCTCTTTGAATTCAAGTCCCACTTTCAAAACCCGGCAGTGTATGCTGACATTTCCTTTTGTCATACTGGTAAATGCTTGGAGGAAAAGGACATGTTGCAATTAGGTTCACTGGGATAAACTCAATCTGCAAGGTCTTTCCTTGACATTTTCAGTGAGGGAGAAAGCAAGAGCCTGCGTGTCACACAACTCCATTTGTGAAAGACTCATTTACGCCCTACTCTGCTCGGACTATATCAGCACAATCAATCAATGAAATACTCTTGTGTTATCACTCACAGAAAGACAATGAGATAATGAGCAAACACTGCTGCATGTAGAGCTCTGCAAACACATGTGTGATGGAACATATAGTGTTCTGGTGCAAAAACACTTAAAAGCAATTTAATGTCCTTTTATTTCCAAACCTTCCCCAGCAGAGAATGCTCAGAGGCTTAAGGAGCAACTTGATTCATAGAGTATATGCACCATCTTACAACAGAGCATTTCACTGCACAGTTACTGTGACTTTCATCTGTAACTTTTGTCACAGACAGAACAGTGTAATCTGCCGTACTGCTATTTTTCCTACCTTTGACTCGTAATTTTAGAGCGCAGCTTTACTCCTGCTGACAGGAAGGTCTGCTGGAGACCTGAAAATGCTGCAAGTCTCTGTGTGCTTGCAATTTTTAAACCACCGATACTGTAAGTGGGGTGCAGTGTCTGAGACAGAAATAGAACCAAAGGAAGTGAAAGCAGTTACACAGTGGAAAAAGCTCATTTGCCATCACTAAAGTTTTTACAATGCTTCTGTGGCCACTACTGCACATTCAAAGCCACTTATTCCACCATTGTCTGACCACCAACCAAATAAAAAAACCCTTTAAAGTTCATTTCAAAGACATGTTTTTAAAAGACAAGACAACCTCATATGGGTAAGTGAGCGGAAACCAAAACTGCACCACTGTACTTTCCAAAGTCATCTGCTGTCTCGGCCTTCACATGAGTTTGCTTCCAGTGATGTCACCGCTGTGGGTGCAGTGTACAGATCTCACCCAAAAAGAGCAGCAATCATCCAAAAATACACTAAGCGGGATGGAAAGTAAACAAATCTGAAAAATTCAACTCCATCATCAGCTGGAATTAAAGCATTACATTATAGCAGAGTAGATAATTCTCAAAAATATATAATATCAGACTTTATGCCACAGGGCACAGGTGACTAGCAGTTCTCACTGCCAATTATTTTTTTCTTTCAATTCATGTGTCACACCAAAAGCCTCCTTTTAGATGTGTAACCAAGACATGCAGGTGCTTCCTTCTCAAAACACAGCCTGAACAGAAATGGCAACTTTCCTTCTTGCACGACCTTTTTTCTGCTAAAGCTAATGATGTGCTTGTTTACTGTGTCACACATTCTGTGCTCTGAATCCACACAATGAGGAACTTCATGGCAGCATTAAACCCGTTGCTCAAAAGGGTCGTTCCCAAACAGACTGATCCTTGTCCGCTTGTTTACGTTGAACCAATGTACGTCATTTTTCCCTCAGGTGAGGTGAGGAACGTCTCTTACTCAGTAATGCTTTGCTTCGCCTCTGGCCACCGTGATGAATACATTTATGCTCAGTGGTCTAAAATAGCACCAAGGCAGCTGCTTCCAGAAGTGGATCAGGCTCAACCGATTACTGTGACTATTACTACTGCTGAAAAGAAAGATCCCGTTGGGCATTTGCTGCATTTGTGTTCATTCATTTATACAGAGTGACAGTCACATTGCACTAAAGGTTTACAGTGTAATTGCTTAACTTGAAAAGGAGATAATAGTTGAATATTTTCTCTGTAACTGATCCCACCATGAAACTCCCTGTGCTTGTACCAGAATATGTATGCAAAAAAAAGGTACTGCACATTTAAAGTGGCACAAAAGATGTCGAAATGTCGACCTCCATTTCATTTGATGGAAAGTTTCCTTATGTTAGAAAGTGTCGCCCAGCCATCACGGTCTTATGTCCCTCCTTTGATTCATGTTGTATTGGCCACACAACATCATCTAATGATAAACCGAGAGCTGTTTTAAGTCTGGAATGTTCCTTTAAACATTTTAATCAGTTTTTTTTAGTCTCATAGTTAATCACTTGATGTTTCGACTCAATGTGCCTTAAAAGAAAGCTCTTGATTTGTTGAGAATCTGTCATCCATTGTTTCATATCAGCCTGAACTACAATTTAGAGTCAGCAGTTTAAGACTTTGTTGCACAGTGAACTTTATGGAAAAAAGATGAAAGCAAACACATTGTACTCAGAGGAAGTTAGCTTATCTCTCGCAGCTCTTGCCTTTGAGGGCACTGCTGAGCGTGGCACATTTAGTGAAGGAGATGTTTAGCTGTGCTGTGACTAAACTGGGTCTTTAGATCTCTCTTTGTTTGAAATAACATGAGTGCCATTAAATCATCATTATAAGGGTGTTAGTCACTGTCCTGTTACGTGAATGGTGGTTTTTGTGTGTGTGTGTGTATGATTTGGGAAAGGAGTGCCACTATGCTTCAAAATTATCCCCCAATGTCTCATATCCTCAGAGGAAAAAAAAAAAAAAAAACATGGAAAAAAAAAAATCAGGCATCATCTGACACTTTCTGGGGAAAACACAAAAGCTAATTATAGTTCATGTGGTCTTTCTCTCAACACTCTTGCCCTGAGCTGTCGTTACATTTCTCAATGGTCCAGCCATAAGAGCCTCTTAACTCAGAGCTATATATCTAGTTTTATCACTCACTGCATAATGTAAAGCAGATGCCTCAGTGCTCATTTGATTCAATACGTTGCCCTGGCGACAACCATTGTTTAATGAATAGGCTTCAAGCACTTTTTTCGAACTGAATATTTTTTTCAGTTAAAATGTAGTGGGTTTTTTTTGTGAGCCATCCAGTTTTCACATGGAGTATTTCTTTACCATTCAGCTCTTTTCTATCCTGACTCACTTTTTTTGATTTGCAAACACACTAATCGGCCACTTTATTAGGTCCACCTTACTAGTAAAAGGTTGGACCCCCTTTTGCCTTAATATCTGCCTTAATTCTTTGTGGCATACTCTCAACAAGGTGGTGGAAACATTCCTCAGAGATTTTGGTCCATATTGACATCACGCCATGACACAGTTGCTGCAGATTTGTGCACATTTATGATGCGAATCTCCCGTTCCATCACATCAAGGTGCTCTATTGTATTGAGATCTGGTGACCACTGGAGTAGAGTGAACTCACTGTCATGTTCAAGAAACCAGTTTGAGATTATGAGCTTTGTGACATGGTGCTTTATCCTGCTGAAAGTAGCCATCAGAAGATGGTCCACTGTGGTCATAAAGGGATGGACATGGTCAGCAACAATACTCAGGTAGGCTGTGGTATTTAAACGATGCTCAGCTGGTACTAATTGGCCCAAAGTGTGCCAGGAAAATATCCCCCACACCAACCTGAACCATTGATACCAGGCAGGACGGCTTGTATCAATGGTTCATGTTTTTTACACCAAATTCTGACCCAACCACCTGAGTGTTGCAGCTGAAATTGAGATTCGTCAGACCAGGCAACAGTTTTCCAATCTTCCATTGCCCACTTTTGGTGAGCCTGTGTGAATTGTAGTCTGTTTCCTGTTCTTAGCTGACAGGAGTGGTCTTCTGCTGCTGTAGCCCATCTTCTTCAAGGTTTGGGTTGTGCATTCTGCATTCCTTGGTTGGAACCAGTGGTTATTTGAGTTACTATTGCCTTTCTATCATCTCAAACCAGTCTGCCCAGTCTCCTCTGACCTCTCACATCAACAACACATTTTCATCCACAATATTTTCTCTTTTTCCAACCATTCTCTGTAAACCCTGGAGGTGGTTGTGTGTGAAAATCCCAGTAGATCAGCAGTTTCTGACGTACTCAGACCAATCTATCTGCTACCAACAACCATGCCACGTTCAAAGTCACTTAAATCCCCTTCCTACCCCATTCTAATGCTTTGAACTTCAGCAAGTTGTCTTGACCACATCTGCATGCCTAAATGCATTAAGTTGTGGCCATGCGACTGGCTGATGAGCTATTTGTGTTAACAAGCATTTGAACAGGTGACCCTAATAAAGTGGCTGGTGAGTGTATATGTAAATGAACTTATATATTTAATTTTGAGTGATGCATCACAGCACAAAGCACTTTCAAAACAGGCTAAGAAATGAAAACTTTGAGAGGTGAATTTCGATTGTAGAATTGATGCAAACAGCGAGTCTTGCATAACAGAAATAAATGAACAATCTTCCTTGTCAGTTGACAGTGAAGTGTATTGCCTTGTGACTCTCTTACCCTGGTTTACTCATTCTTAACCTCGCAGTCTGATGCTCTGTTTCATAATTTGAGCTTCTCTTCCCCTTTTGCACCCAGCCCCTCCTTTCTCCCATTTTCAATCCCACAGTTCATATTATCTGCCCTTTGTCTGGCAGGCTATAAATGCACTTGTTAACCAGCTAGTGTTGTTCCTTTGCTGTATGTCAGTCAACACACTAACCTTTAAAATGACATACTGCCAGTTTAAGTGTATTGTTTGAGACCATCCTTTCAAACCCATACATGTCTGAAAAAGACATGTATGGATGAGTAGACTTAATGACATGATCAATCACATAAAGTAAAGGCATTTATTCCTTCAGGCAATGTTCTCCAGACTGACTATTTTTCTCCAACGAGCATGTGTGTTGCTCTGCGTCACTGCCTGAACAGCAGTTCACCTGTGATAACCTGCCCCCGACCAGCTCTGACAGAAAATTCTGTTGGACTAATCTCAAAACAACTAATAGACAATAAAAATGAGTAATTACAGAGGCCACAGCAAGGGCTTGCTTTTGGAAAAAGGCTGGGCAAGCACAAATACACCATTTGTTTTAGACAAATCCAAAAGTGATGACCATGTCTCAGTACCAAGAACATCAAGTTCGGACTTGCCAAACTTGGCTCCAGAGAGCATAGTCTGGAGGACAGAAGGATGTAGTTTGGTCTTCCTGCTAAGGCAATATACTCAGTGACATCACAGCTCCGAAAACGTCAGAGGAAATTTTCAAATAGGCTCCATCTTGAGAAATTAACCACGGAATTGAAGTCAGAATAACTACGTATGCACTCAGAGGAAAGCATCTTAAAACTGCATTGAGGAACAACTGTTGTATTTTTAAAGCTGTTTTACTGTCGTTACTGCCGATCATTGATGCAAAATGGATTTGGCCATACATTGCTATCTTTAACTGGCTACATGTGCAGCTGCAACTAACATTTCCCACAAGCAGACAATATCCTCAGCTGATGGTTGGCAGGATATCCTGGTGACTTGAAGTAAATGAAGTGGAGCAATATTGACGCTGTTTGGTTGTTGAAATGTCATGACAAAGTAAATTACCGTCTGATGCAGAAGTGAAACACAGTAAAACATTCATTTGAACCCCTGTGAAATTTATGAGGCTTGAATCACTTTGGCTGGTGAAAGTTCACTTCTTTTTAGCTGTCATTTTGAGTAGCTCTTAGCCTAGCTCGCCATTAAAAAATTAAATCAAATCAATAATTGATATGACCATCCTTTGCCTTCAAAAAGGGGTCATTTTTTCTAGGTGCACTTGCACACAGTTTTGAAAGGAACTCAGCAGGTAGATCACTTCTAAGTAACATAGTTGGATGAATCAGCCTCAAATCTGTCTTTGTCTGTATGTAATTGCAAACAGACTCAATGTAGAGATCAAGAGTCTGTGGGAGACATGTACAATTTCTTGGACTCTGTTGCTTTTATAACTGAAAACAGTATCTTTTGACACTGACTGTACGTTTAAGAGTGTTGTCCTGCTGCACGTATGGGCTAATCATGCTCCTCCCAGTTTTGTATGATGGATAAACATCTGCCAGCATTTGTCAGCACTGAGGACAGCAATAATCCTGAGCAAATCCCTAATTAATTTGCAGAAATGCAGGACCAGACTTGCAAGGACCATCCACCGTGTTTCACTCTTGCCTGCGGACACTCAGTGCCCTGCTCTCTGGGCCTCCTGCAGCCAAATACTTCAAATTTTCACTCATCGGGCCAGAGCACCTGCTACCATTTCTCTGCATGCTAGTTCCCACGTTTTTGTGCATAGTTGAGTCACTTGGCCTCATTTACACAATAGAAGTATGTCTTTTTGGCTGCATTCTCTCCTATGTGCCACTTTTGGCCAAACTTCTCCGGACAAACTGGTAGTCTGGTGTACCTGGGTCACTGGTTTCTGCTAGTTGTGGATTGATTCCAATTTTTGAAGGAAGAAATCACATAATGTGTCTTTCATTGCTAAGTTTTCTTGGCTGACCACAGTATGTGCAAAAGTGTGCAAAAGTAGTGGGTTGTGGTAATTGGCAAACACAGTCTCAAAGAACTTACCTTTTTTTTTCTTTTTTTTCTTATCACTTGAACATTACAGAATGAAGCCAAAAAGGAAAACAAAATCACATGGTAATTATTAGATACCCTTTTATTGTTTCCAAAGGATTTAAGAGGATACATTGCAGCCAGACGCTGCTCATCATCAGCTCTTGATGAATTGATCATATGCAGATGTGCAGACATCTATAAAAGCAGATGTTTGTCTGGAGCATTCAGGTGTGTGTAACAACAGTGCCAAGGGGGGAAAACATGAGCAGTGATTTCAAAGAAGCTATTGTTGCTGGAAGGGCTTATTAACCATTCCTAAACAATTTGGAGTTTGGAGAAAAAAATTATTCACAAGTGGAACGCATTCAAGTCATCCGTCAATCTTCTCAGGAGGGGACATCCCACTGACCTTGCTAAATGTTCAAGTTCATCATAGTCATGCCTATATGTGCCTTCTTGACAACCCTGCCCAGAGTATGTAACAATTAAAAAGATCTTTGAGCAGAGACTTTCATCCCTATTATCAAGAATTATGTTTCAGTGATTATGTAACTGCTGCAGCACATAATAGAACAATGTTTGAGAAATGAAGGACTGTGCTTTTTACATGCTGCAAGAATAGCCAGCACTTCAGACATCATTGTCAAAGAAGTAAAAACATGAAGAAGGAAAGGAAATTTGGAACAGGCAAAGGCAACAAGAAAAAAAAGAATAATGTGTGTTTTTTTCCAGCTGAAAACCTCTGCACACCAAACGTCTTCGGAGTGATGCCAAGATTGCTGGTTTTCCAGGTAATTGTTCCTACCAATATAGATTCAGTTTGTTGCTAGGTAATGGGTCTATTTGAGAAGGCTGCTATCTCCATTTTGACTGTTCAATGTCTGTACTTGTAACACATTCTTCCTTTAAATGTTGCACCTTTCATATAGAAACTCTAACTTTGTGAACTCATAATTGCAGAGAAACAGAAATTATTTATAGGCAGTATGTTAGTCTAAATCCCTGCCCCTGCATTTCTTTATTTTCATTCCTGTTATCACTTTCCCATGAAAAATACTTAAACAGCTTTAGAGTCAGAATAAATGTTGTGTTCATCATTGTAAGTGATGAGTTGTGGTTTCTGAAAGGACAATAGCATATGCTATCTACTTGTTATTAGCAGTAATGAAAGCAGCAGTGGAGTCTTGCCTTTTTTTTCTTCTTCTTTTTTTTTCTTTTGTGCTGTCTGCAGAATTGGAAGCGACTTGGCTGACATAAATCCACAGAGAGATCCAGTTTGCAGATGTATGAATCACAGCCAAGATGGAAACCGTTGCAAATCCCTTTAGCTCATCATTCTTAGTGATGGAAGACAAGCTTAAAAAAAAAAAAAAAAAAAGACAGAAAAAAACTGAAAAAGAACTGGGTTTGGATGCTTCCAGTGAAAATATTCTTCTCTGTGAAGGTGAGGTTTATATATTAAACCTTTTACTTCTATGTTTTCGAGCCTGGACTCTGCCAAACTCATTGACCTTGCCAGGATTCTCACTCATTAAAAGGGGTCTTGTGCTCATCCCATTCACAGCAATTTCCACCAGTAGTAGTTGTGCCAAAGCAACGGGTTAGGGATTATCCAGGGGAACCAGAACAAGTATTTGTGTCAAACAGGAAAGGAATGAGGATGACTGGCCAGACTTACATTTTTCCAGTTAAAAGGGAGATTTTCATTGATATATTTTTGGTATCAACTTCATCCTGTTTAGGGTCATGGGGAGACCAAAGGTATTTGCCTGGATACATCTTGTTGGTGTTATAGAAATGATAGAAATGAGCTTTATGACACTGTTATTACATCTGCACATATTGATAGGAAGTATGAGGTGTATAACTAACCTCCCAGGACAAGGCTGCAAAAGGAAATGCAACAGCAAACTGATCAGAAGGATATTGTTCTGTAGATGGCAGAGAAAGAACCAAGGAAAACATAGAAAAACACAGTCAAGCCGAATTTCAAAGCCAAGTGTCTAAATTGCACCATTATTCACCTTTTTAACAACAATGAAAATGACCCGCAGGGACCCCGCTATTAAAAGCTGAACATTAAAAAGCCAGACTAGATTTTTCTAGAATGCCTGATGTCGAGCCACAAAGTTTCTTGGACAAAGAGCTTTGGCTTGAAGAAGCAAAGCTGGAGCTTCTTTGTAAGTCACATCAGCTCAATTTTCACAGATGGAAACATTTATCTTTGAAAGAAAAGAACAGAATATCTACCATGACAGTTGGGGGGGGTTTCTTCTGTTCAATCTGTGTATGGAACAATACATTTAAAGACTATTTTAACATTCTCGCTGGCCATGCCATTTTAATTTATGTAATAATGTAAAATATTCAGTTAACTTGAAAATCAAAAACAAAGTTTAGGAGTAAATAATGGATACCATTAACCTTTGTCAAATTCAGTTTATTTCAAAAATAATTGTGTCTTCTTTTTAAATGTTTTTTTTTTTTAATAACATGGGAACAGGAACAACAATAACCAAAATAATGGAAAGCAGAAAAAAGACTGGAAATCTGTCTGTGTAGTGTCAACCTGTTGCATAACCCTATGACTGCTTTAGAAATGGAAAATGGATAAATCGTTCAACCTTGGAACACACCTGCAGATGCAGCTCAGTACACTTAATCCTTATTGATCGATTAGTATGTGCAGACTATTCGTATGTGACAGGGTGCTGTGACAGAGCGTATCTATACTTGCGCGGTACCTCAGGAAATTTGAAGGATTAAATCTGTGCCCTGTAAATAAAATTAATTTTGCTTCTTAATCTTTCAGATAGAACTCCCTGTTTGTTTGTATTTTAAGGATAAATACCTTTTTCGAAGCATGAAACAAAGAGAGAGGAATGAGCAGAGTCTCATACATCTGCTAATACACTGGATAGCTTAAGGCCTATTCCGTTTATATTAGAAATGGATGAAACACGCTTTTGTAATGTACAAGGTCTCATTCCTGATGCACCCACAGAGATTTACTCCCCCGCTCTGCTCACTCATTCAATTTTCTTTATGTCAGTTCAACTGGTTTTATGTCACACAAATGAACAGTTTTGTTCAGTCTCAGCTCGTACATTACATTACGTAATCAAGACATTATTTATCCTATCGTAACACTCTTTTTCCCAATTATGACCTGTCATGTAGTCCTCCATCACACTTACATATTGTAGCTTTAAATCTTGTGGGATATGTGTATCATCAGTTCTTTCTCTCTTTTTTGTCTCTTCTTATCCAAATGTGCATGTTTATCTGTTTCAATAAATTCAGCAATAAGCTCTTGTGACACCTTACAGTATCTCGGTGCTTTATGGTGCTCAGTCATGACTGCGAGGGTGTTCTGCATGGATCACGACCAGCGCAGTAGGAATAATGTTTCTCACATGGTACGGGAAATTGCAGTGTTTTGTGCGGCAAAATAGACCTATTATCTTGACAATCTGCCACTTATAGCACACTGAAATCATGTGCCTGGCTGCTTTGTTTTTGTAGTCGAACAAAACATCCAAAGAAACCAAAGCAAAGGAGGTTTGACCAGGCAATCGAGGGGACGATGCTGAGGGATGGGAATCAAAAACCGGTTGTTGTTCAGAACCAGTTCCCAATGTTTCGATTCCTTGGAATCGTTTGCCAAATTTCTAATTCCCTTATCGATTCCAGAGGGCACAAATGACGCCACACACGTTGCATAACCTACGCAACGTGTGTGGCGAGTCCAGTGCAGCCAGAAGTCAATAGTAAACATGGCGCGCAAGTGGTACACATGCTCGTAAAACTGGTTATACTTCACTAAAAAAGGCAAAAACAGGGCAACTTGCAAAACCTGCAAAGTGGATATTTCATAAAAGGGAGGAAATACTACCAATTAGCAGAAACATTTGCACACACAGCATACAGTGACTATTAATGAATGTCGCGTTTTCGATCCGCTCCGGACTACATTAGTGATTCATTGGATTTGACTTGATTGTTTTTGTCACTGGCTGACGTAGTTTTATTTTTGAGTGCTCAGCTTTCCTTTTAAAAAGGAGAATTTTCATTTCTATTAGAAAAATGTTGGACATCCTTGTGGAACTGCCACATAATAATTTATGTCTTATTTTGTTAATTTCTACAGAAGAATATCCATCCATCCATCCATCCATCCATCCATTATCTATACCCGCTATTTCCTGTGCAGGGTCACGGGGGTCTGCTGGA
>JBAMYA010046074.1:0-11259 GCA_037176975.1 Arrhamphus sclerolepis | reverse complement strand
ATATCTGTGTGTGTGTATATATATATATATATATATATATATATATATATGTGTATGTATGTATGATGTTCTTGCTTGTATGACCAGGATAAGGTAGGCTACATGCTGTCAAAGTGATGCTTATTAATGTGCTTATTACACAGCTGGAGTCGTGATAATTCCTTTGATGGACTTTCAAATTGTGTCTCTGGCTGTCCTTTGACCCCTACATTGTCCCCACGAAAACGTACCACGAGCCAATCTAAGACAGAGCCTCCTCTGCTGAGGACCAACAGGAGGACCATCTATACAGCAGGAAGACCACCTTGGTACAATGTTACTGGGACCACCTTCAAAGAGGCTTTTGTCATTGGTAAGAGAAAAGATATTTATCTTCTCTTTTGTATGTATGTATAGGTAGAAAGATTAGGAATCGACTCATTCATGAATCGACTATTTCTTCATGTGCAACAAGGATGTAGGCCGGGTGATCAATTGGGATTGATGGATCTCTCGGAGCACTGTCCTCTTTTTATAAAAATAGATATTAATAAAAGCAAAAACTCCATTCCTATGGAGACTTGACTCAAGCATACTTAAAGATAAAATTAAAGAAGAATTAAGGCAAGAAATTCGAACATATATGCAGGATAATAACAATGGAGAAGTCTCCCCTATAATATGGGACGCTTGTAAAACTGTCCTGCGAGGAAAATAATTACAAAATCATCCCTTTTTAAAAAAAATTAGATGAGAAAAATTAAATAATTTGGAACATAAACTGGCTGAATTTGAGAGAGGAAAAAAAGACCCAGAAACTCTACAGAAAATGAAACAAAGCAGAGATGAAATAAAACAAGAACTGCAGACTTGTATACAGAAGAAACTGTTATTCCTAAAACAGCTACTATGAAATGGGCCCCAAGTCAACAAAACCTTTAGCATACAGATTAAAAAGCAACAGGAAGAAAGAATTGTATACGAAATTAGAGAACCAACAACTAAAAAAATTACTTATAAAGACAACGAAACAAGAGAGAGCTTTGAAAAGTACTGCCAAAGGCTATATGCTTTAAAAGAACAAGAAGGAATTGACCAAGCTAATGGACTATTAAATAAATTATTGTTACCTACTGTAATGAGTGACCAAAACAAAGCCTTGTCCAAAAATATATCAGCTCAGGAAATAGAAAAAATCACCAGGAACAGATGGATTCAATGCTGAATGGTGTAAGAACTATTTAAAAGAACTTTCCCCGATTCTTTTGAGGACTTTTAAGGGGTTTCTGAACGGGGGGCAGATTCCTTCCTCCTGGAAAGAGACAGTAATTACAGTTATACCAAAAGAAGATAAAGACAAACTGAACTGTTCAAATTCCTGCCCAATCAGTCCACTAAATCAGGACTACAACATTTTTACTTCCATATTAACCAAGATTATTAACCACAATCTTGTCTGCCGATCAGACAAGATTTTATTCCAAATAAAGCAGATAACACCTTTAAACAAAAATGGATAAAAAGGGCCTGGTTAAATATAATGAACTTTATCATAAAGGATGCTTGATGACTTTTCAAGTTATAAAACAGAAGTCTGTTCTTGATAATAAAGTTTTTTTTTCGTTTTCTACAAATCCTGCAATTTGCCTTGAAGAATGTTAGACGCTTCTTCAAAACACCAGCCCAGATGGGCACAAATGCAGATAAATTATGCTGGAGGTCAAGTAAATCGAAACAAGCTGGTCATTTTCATATCTTCTGGAGCTGTCCTAAGCTACGTTTTTTATTGGGGTAAAATTAACCAAAGTGTGGACAGCGTTATTGGGACTAATATTCCTTTAAACTTTGAAACTATTTTCTTGGGCAAATGACCAAGCTGTAGAGGGTTTTTATAAAACATATATGTTTAATACAATGCTAATTGCCAGTAAAAAGGCAATTACTCGAAAATGGATGACTGACAAAACACCTACGCTGGATGAATGTGATTCAGGACATTCTTCAGATGGAAGAACTGACATTAGCATTGAAACTGGAGCAGGACACATTTGAAGAATGTTGGATACCATCAAGGACTTTTATGAACACTAGATCTGAAACCAATGAAAACAAAGTGGCACCCATCGTTCTTAAGCTACTCTGCTCAGGGGCAACTCATCCATGGATGTGGACGTGGTGAAGTGCGTGTTCAGGCACTCCCCCCCGCCAACATCATTGGTACTGGCCGGGGATTGAACCGCAAACCTCGGGTTGCCAGCCCAGTTCTCTAGCCAGTACGCCACAGTACCCCACATTGTTTTATTTTGAAGTATTGCTCCAACATTGTTCTTTTAACTCTTCTGAGAAAAAAAAGAAAAGAAAAAAAAAAGTAGGATACCGGATCCTGAATAACCACATGAAGGGGTACATTGTCTGGATTAACACAGCCAGCTGGACAGAGACTTGATAAATACTGTCTTACACAATGTGAATAGATGAAACATATCTTCTTCATGTAATTCCTAAATTCAATCAAAAGTTGAATTAAAAACCAACAAACATAAACAATGTCAGTCATTTTGGCATGTCTAAGTAACAGTTTTGTATTGTGTAGCTACTGTGTTGTTTGCCCAGTAAGGAAAGTAGAAGGTACTTGGTGCTCTGGTTTCCTGTAGGTGTCTCAGCAGCATGATTCCATCCTGCTGATGAACACAGTAAAATCTCTGCCTCGGGATGAGTTCTTCAGCCGTAAATGAACTATAAAAGGAGACTGTGTATGTGCGTGTTTGATATTTGTGGGGCAAGGGCTCTGTGGATAAACTAACCAGACCGGCATGAGTTGGATATGTGGAGGGAGAGGTGGACATTATCTTTAGCTGGCAATCTATTATTCTCAGTGGCCCGCAGTGACTAGTGACAATTTCACACTCAGCTGAAGCGCTGCTTTTAATGACCTCTGTGTAACAACAGAGGTGGATGGGGCACGGTTCAAGAAGAAAAGGCAGCATGCCGTAAAGGTTTGTGAAAGATGGACAATGCAGTAGAGTGGAAGCTTGATATTAAAAAGAAGGTTTATGGGTAAAAGATGCTTAAATAGCAAGAACAGAAGGATGGATGAATTAACGAATAGAAAGGTAGAAAGGGGAAGTAGAAGAGTGGAGGGTGATGACAGAAAAAATGTAAAGCCTCACAGATAGCAGAGGTACCGCTTACCATCTTAGCTGGTTTTATCTGGTTTTATTACTAATAGACTAAGCAGTTTGATTTGTCTTTACTGTTAGGAGACACTTTCATTTTATTTGTATGATCTAGGGACAAGGAAAAAAAGGGAGGAAATTAATTGACAATGTATCAACAAAGACAATCGAAACAAGCAAAAAAAACAAAAAAAAAACAAAAACAGTTATAATAAATTCTGGTTGGGGGAGCTGGGGTATTTATTCTGGACAAAGTGCCTGATTTGGAAAAAGAAAAGGTGAGATGAGGACAGCTTAAATTAGTCAACTGGCCAGTAAAGGACACAAAGTACCATTGTTGCAGAGATCTCCAATAGATTCCATACCCCTCTCAGACCACAATGTAAAAGCAGAGTCCATAGTGGATGGTTTGAAACTGTGGTACATTGGTACAATGGAGGATGAATAGAGGGGTCCTGGAGGCCAAAATACTTCCTGAATTGTAACTAGATCTTAAATGACTCATTGACTACTGAGTTAAGGCTGACACAGATAGCGGAGAACACATCCATGCTCACAATCAGTGTTGTGCCAGTTCATACTTGAAAAGAACTAGCTCAAAGTTCAGTTCAAACAGATTAAAATGAACTAGTTCATGTTCATAGCTCACTTTAAAAAAATATGAACTAAGTTCACAAACCTAAAAATGAACTAGTTCAAGTTCACTTGTTACAATAAGTCATTATCTTCCTCAATAGAACCTCTTAACCATTCCCAGCTGCAAATCACTTCCACACCATATCAGATTAATGTACCAATAAAACAAAAATTAAAAAATAACCGATAATTATTACACCCAAGAGAAAAATGTTGAAATACAGAATATATTTCACTCCTTAAAATAATCTGTGATCATAATATGAAGAAAGTGGAAAATGCAATTGCAGTCAAGGTGTACTGTATGTGCTGTGAAACTTTTATTTTGAAGCATGAGCCAAATTACACAGGACTTCAAAAACATAAAGGTGCTTTAACTCGATGTCGCTTCAAATTTGAAGTGGATGTGGCTGACGTACGTACTTGTTTGTTAAGACCCGGTGGGCACAGTTTGCATAAAACGTGAGGTTTTTTTTCTGTCTGAGTCTTCATTTTTTTTGTACATAAAATTCTGCCAAGGGCTCTGCAAAACTGGCTTCAGCAATGCACGAAGCTGAGTCTGAACCACGTGGACGAGTACTAGCACTAGACATGCTGTACCATCATGCTGTTTGCCATAAACAGTGTCGTTGTCGTAAAACCTGACGTTTTCCAATGAACATGAACATCGGATGTGTGTGTCGCTTATTCTTCTGAGACTGAGCGTCGTTCGCGTTGATGTTCATTATTTGAAAACTGATCCGTTCAGTTCACGTTCACCGAAAATATGAACGTATTCAGTGAACGTCGTTCATTGAACGCGTTCATGCACAACACTGCCCACAATGAGGTCTGGAATGAAGAAATTTTAATTTGGACCCAGGCAGTCTGAATGATAATGGGTTTGTCAGTCCATTGGGTATGCTGTAGGAAGGAGATGACATTACTAAGCTATTTAATGTCACCGATTTGTGTAAGTTGCCTCTTCTCATTCAACACCTTCATCATGTGTTCTGTTCTCTCTTCTGTTTCTTCATCTTTGCAAACTTCTTTTATTTATCGGTGGCTCACAAACAGCAAAAGTGGTGTATTTTAGTCACCAGATGGTATGGAATGGTAGCGTTGATGAATGTTAACTTCCCAGTCGTGTAAAAAATTGGTGAAAGCAAGACCCCCTATCCGTTTTTGAAGCTGTATCTTTTTTTCAGTACATACAGGTTTACTTGTCTAGAGAAATGTTGATACTAATTTGTCCAGTTTAGCAAAAAAAAAAAAAAAAGCAAATAAAAAACAAGTATAGGAATATGGTGGAAAAGGTAAAGGAACCTTGGCAGTACAGTCATTTTGATAAGGTTCACTCTGCTGGCTAAAGACGGGTAAAGTTGACCATGTTCCTCAGTCAGTCTTCCTCAGTTTTAGCAAGGAAAGGAACAACGTTTTTGCTAAAATTGTCTGCTAGGGTCTTGGTGATAAATATACCCAAATATTTAAAGCCTTTATCAACTCTTTTGAAAGGAGCTATACAGTCTGGAAGGTCCCCAACTAGGCTGTTTATTGAAAATATCGCACTTTTTACAAAACTGAGTTTATAGCCGGACAATTGACCCTTTATCAGCCTTCTGATTGGTCCCTGAATGACCAACCAGAAAAATCATTCTCCGTTGCTCCATCAACAGCAGCAAAGGGTCGCAAGGCAGGAGTAGAGCTCTCGACCGCTGCATGTGGACTGAGCCTCGTACATGAGCCGCCTGCTTTAGCTGGCTATGCAGCGGCCCGTATCCATCCATTCTCAACAGTCTTGTAATTATCTGTTATGCTCTTTCAGGTTTGTGTGGAGGAAGTGCCTCTGGGAAAACCACAGTTGCCAATAAGATTATTGAGGCGTTGGGTGTTCCCTGGGTAGTTCTGCTTTCCATGGACTCCTTCTACAAGGTAGAAAATCCAGCTATCACACTTCCTGGTGAATGGAAAAAGAACAAAAAAAACAACAAACTCTTATGTGTGTGTGTGTGTGTGTGTGTGTGTGTACATATATATACATATATACACACACACATGTATGTATAGTATATCTGTGGGGTGGGGGCTGGTGCATTTGATTCACTTTTCTCACAGCTCTGCTTCACTGTCTGATGAATATATTAGGGTAAGTTCAGTATCCCTGTAATTATTAAGAAAACAGACATTTGCAAATATATTATGGCTAGTGAAATTAATAATCCAAGGTGCTTCGTGTGAAGTATGGACATAATGTGAGTAATATTTGTAATGCATAGAAGATGAGGCAGAATAACTGTGATCGGGGAAAAAATAGACCTAACACTTCAAATCATCACGGTGTCAACAGTACAAGTCCTGGCCTGTTTGACCACATTCAGATCATCAACATACTTTACTGATGCAAATCTGACATGTCATCACTCAGACGTCTCCAACATTATCGTGTTACGATCGATTTTCTGATCAAATTGAACGTGTTTCAGCTTCATGAAGGGGAGGAGACAGAAACTCTGTTATATTGAAGTAAATACACTTCACAGTCAGTTAAAATAAGTCAAAAATAAATCAGTTTTTCCGTTTCAACATACTCAGTTTCTACTTAATCCGCTTTCTGAAACAGAACCCTGGAGGGACTGATCTTAGCTTAATCCCATGACCTGTGAGAGGATGCACACAAAAAGTTGAATGACAGTGGCCTTAGTCAAATCATACAGAATCAATGTTGCTTGTCAAAGCTATGCTGACAGCACTGAGATTTATTTGGCTCTTTTAACAAATGATTATGTTCTCTTATGCCTTGTTCGCACTGGACTAGTATTATCTGGGTACCTGCAGTAACTTTGAAATTACGCTCAGACGTCTGTGTTTTTAATAGCGTATTCGTACGGGATAAGTAAAGTCTGTGTTTTACTACAATTTACAGACATTAATTCCCTGATATGTCTTCAAAAAGTGTGTAGCATAACATCCAGTCCTGCAATCAAATGAGCAATGGCGGGAAAATGTTTGTTTGTATTCTGTTGTGGCTAAATGTTGTATTTGAAATGTGTGATCAGCTACTCTTCGATTTGCAAGGAAACAATATAATGGTAACTTAAACAAGACATTGGTGTCCATGGTAACAGTAAACAAAACACTAACTGCCACTTTTGTTGTAGTAAACAGTACAGCATGCAGCCATGCCAGTCATCCATCTCATTATCGCTCTTCTGCTGCTCTGAACTGGTTCCTTTTTATTGGTCTCCAGCTTATTGTTGACAGATTTCTTGAATTTTTTTCCCCCAAAATGTCATTGATTACCTGATCCATTGCTGCCGCCATAAACTCACCGGGAAAAAGAAAAGGTGGGGAGGGGGGATCCCCCCTGCAAATCACCAAATTGCTGAGATGTTTGTTCACAGTGGATTAAAATTAACCCATGACCTCTGTGTTGGCTGAAATAGGGTAGGTAATCTGGGCTAGAATTTTTTGTTTTGCAAATCACAGATATGGAGCATTCACACTGGAGTAACATCATAGACGCCATCTGCAATTATTACATATTACTGCAGGTCCTCAGATAACACTAGTCTGGTGCGAATGAGCTTTAGACTCACTCCATCAGCCATTAGAGGAAGCGAATAGGTGGATGGACTCAATCGTCCCTGAGTCTTTGAGGCTAATTCTATTTGTCAATACGATAGAATCCAAGTTTCTGTCAAGGTTAAATCTGGAGGTATCAAGACAAAACCCCAGGTTTAAGTCTTAGAGTTTTGATTGACTTCAGAACTTGAACTTCAGCATTCACATCAAGTAACTAACTGTAAATAAATCAGCATCATTATCTTAAACAAATGTCAAGAGTTAGAGGATTCATGTCCAGAGTAGATTTTGGGTTCATTCATGTCTACATCTTCAGCAGACTTGACTGCTGTTATTCTCACCAGAAAGAAGAGCCTTTGCTTAGTTTAATTCTATGCTGCACCTAATGTATCGCAGTGTTTCCTCTAGGACATTTTTCTAGCAGCCAGGGAAGGCCCTCCAGGGAGCTGTGGTGGCGTAAACAAATGACACTTGACTCCAGATTTTACTTTTACAAACCATTTATTGAATGGCCAGTTGAAAATGGCTTTTTAAAGGCTGAATGTAAAATTAATAAATAAATTAATAAAACAGTACAATTAAATAAATATTATTAATTAGTTGGCACCAGACTCAATTAACTCCAACTACCGATATTTTATGTAATGCTAGCTGGCTATCAATATTCAGCAAATGTCTATTTAACCCTTTTACACCCATAATAATAACAATCCGCCTGGTCCTTATTCTCTGAATCCTTTTGCCCGTTTTTCTTCAGGATAAATTCAACTTTCAAAATCTCTCAAGGAATTGTCATTTTTATATCTCATAGATGCTTTAAACTGTGTGAAATCACAAAAAAACAAAAAACTAGAAAGACAAAACTTGCTGAAAATTCAGTTCTGTTTTTGTTTTTTGTTTTTTTGTGTTGATCACCAGATCCAAAGCTTTGTGAGATGACAAAAAAAATAAAAAATCAGCTATAATACAATAGTTTTAAAAGTTTTGTTTACCTGGACTTTTGATTTCACATATACTCCTTGATAAAAGTCCAGAAATGACCAGGCATTTTTCTCAGGAATAACATTTCACTCCAGAGGCATCATTTTCCTGTCTCCCTTTTTGTTTTGGGATACTGGTTTGTGCTTTCACATAATACTTAGTGTCAGGAAAAAGACTCCAGGTGCTGGTGAGAGGGGGTTGACCTCTCACCTTGCCTTGGCCAGAATACAGCAAAAAGACCCTCAAATCTTCCAAGAAAAAACTTAAACTGCTATTTACAACAGTTAAAAATTACTATAAGAAGACGCATCTTAACACTAAAAAAATCTCTAAACATTGACTGTTTGCACTCTCTCATTCATTCTCTGTGTCCTCTCCCCCTGTTACATAACTCAACACAGCGCAGGCATCGCTGCCGCTCCTGTAATGTAGCTTCTCAGCTTTCAGAATCCATTGGCATTACATTGATGGCGTAAACGGTTGAAGAGTTGGGGTAATTTGAAAAATGCACGTCTTCCTGTGACTGGTGACAACTCTGGTTGTTAAATCTGTCATGAGTTATCGTAAGCTAATAAGTCGCACCTGTTTTCCTTTACGTCGCTGCCCTATTTTCCAAGAGGACACTCCTCTGACTCTCTGACCTGGTGCCTGACATGATGTCACTTTCAAGGCCTTTGCTCTCACGAGTAATTAATGTTACATTAACGTTGTCTTAACATATTACCCCCACCTCCCCACACACACATGCACACACACACACACACACACACAAAAGAAAAGTATGGTACATACTGAGCAAAATGGGCATCTGTAGTTTACCTTAGTACTTGCGAGTACCCGACCTAGTGCAGGACTGGGAGGTGGAGACATGCGGCTGTGGCGTATTTGTGACAATTAGAAAAAACAAAACAACAAACTTTAAAGAGGTGGATAGGATTTAGGTATGGCGGCCCGCCATTCCTAAATAAATGTAGAGGAAACTGTCATCACTGTAACTGGACTGTTTTACTGTCTTTCTAATTCTAAGCTGTAATTGATAACTTTTTTGTCTGAATAAATTTTATTTGTGGATTTATTATATATTTTGCTTTCGTTCTTGTTCTTCCAGTTTAATATATTTTCTTTCTGTTATTTCATCTTAATACATTTTGTAAAACACTTTGAGTTGCTTTTTGGTGTAAAATGTGCCACATAATTACCCTTTCCCTTGCATTGCTTACACTGACTCTAGGGTGTGGGCATGATTTTGTGCCTGTTCTGACTTTGGTCATTTTAGTTTGAGTCTAAAAATTGTAATGTTCCTGTTATGGCCCTGGCTTTCTGTCAAATTGGAGTATTATGCTAGAGACTTTAGATACTCATTGAGGCTATTAGGATTTCCTTTCATGTTTGTGGAATTAACTAATTTGCAAATTGTTGGTTTGTTTCAATGATTACAAATTCTTGGCAAGACTAAGCTTGATTATATAGTTGAGATTAAGCTGTCATAATTACTTCCTTTTGAATTACTTAATGACAACAGGTTTCAAAACAAGTCTTTTTCTTTTTTTTGTTACAGTGAATAAATATTATGTGAGTTTATTTTTACACAACATGAAACAGCTCAGAAGGTTTAGTGTTTACATTGTACTTTTGGTTTCAGTTGGTTTAATTTGTGATCATCTAAATCTGTCCTTGTTCCAACACTGCAGTCAGGTTTAACGAGGTGAAACTTGTGGCACAGGTAGTGCAGTGTTAAACTGGTACTAACCACATGCTAAAACATCCACCTCGTATAATATGAGTTTTTAAATGTGTGCTTAGTTTTATTGATGACTGAAATGACTTGTCCTTAATTTCTTTACAACAGCACCGATAACCAATTTTTGTGTTTGTGTGTTTTGTGTAAATGTAGTATTAACAGAAGTTGGGTTTGTGAATCTGAAATAGCTGCTTAGTAAAGAGGTGATTGATGTGCAAATCTACTCACTAACTTATGAGGATGTAAGTCTAATATGGCCTAGGTCTAATATTTCTACACTACTGAGTTGTGTTATGTACAGATAATTTACTTTGCAGTCATTTAAATTCATTATTTACATCTGTGTTGTCCTTCTAAAGTTCATGCTGGTCTAAAGATGAAATGAAATTGATTCAACTTATGTTTAGAGTGTTGTTTCTTTTTGTCTAAGGTGTTGAATAAAGAAGAGCAGGAGCTGGCCGCTAAAAATGAGTACAACTTTGATCACCCTGATGCCTTTGACTTTGATCTCCTGGTCACCGTCCTCAGAAAGCTCAAGAAAGGAAAAAGCATCAAAGTGCCAGTATATGATTTTACCTCCCACAGCAGGCGCAAAGAATGGGTAAGAACTCTGAATTTGTACGGCTATACTTCGAGTTATTTTTGCTTTAATTTTAGTTTTTAATTAGTCGACCCATGCTTTAATCACACTTTAGTCTCTCTTCCTGTTGTTGAGCATTACACTTAATTTGGATGGAAATTAAGGTAAAAGACTCATTTGTTGGAAAAAAATGTATTGACCTGCCATTAAATGAGAGGTGTAAACTTTTGTTCTGAATGGACCCAATACCAGTTATCATTCATACTGAATTTCAAGCTATTTAAGTGTTGGCTTCAACAGATGACCTTATACATCATCTATACAGTCTTTGGGAAATCACAAGAGAGGAGGGTTAATCACGAAGAGAAAGTTTTAATGGTATTAATGGTTTTAATGGTATTAGTATTAATCTGCATACTTTCAAAATTTAATCAACAGCATTTTGCTGTTTTGATGGTGCAAATGGTTTGATGGTGTGTGCGTATATCTATCTGTCTGTCTGTCTGTCTGTCTGTCTGTCTGTCTATCTATCTATCTATACACACACACACACACATATATATATGTGTATATATATGTGTGTGTGTGTGTGTATATATAAGATC
>JBAMYA010046073.1:0-11259 GCA_037176975.1 Arrhamphus sclerolepis | reverse complement strand
CTGTTTTAAAAGCATATATCTCATTTAAGAATTCTAGCCAAGCATTTTTTTTCTTACCCCATTGGCAGATTTTTTTTTCTTTTTCCTTAATATAAAACATTTTGACTAGATTTAGGAATGTAGGGTTGCAGTATTCTTAAATCTAGTCTCTTGTAAGTCTTATATTAAGCAAAAGCAAAAAAATCTGCCAATGGGGTAAGAAAAAAATGCTTGGCTAGAATTCTTAAATGAGATATACAGTATGCTTTTTAAACAGGACCATTTTTCTTAAAACAAGTATTTTTTTTTACTTTCTTAGAAATCAGTTTTTGCAGTGTAAGGTCTACAACAATATATCTGGTATTGAATTCTGACCAATACCGTAACAGCAGGACACTATATGCGACTCTGAGACAACTGGATCTACTGTAAAAAGCCCCCCCACCCCTCACCCCCGCAACCTAGAGGTTAAAGTCTGTGGTTTAACTTTTAATCTCTTCATAACAAGTGCTAAAATGCTTCACAATATTTTCTACGCAGGAATTCCCTTATGAACCACTCACATTACAAAATGTCATTTTAAGATTACGAGAATTACTTCAGATCAAAGTAGTCCATGGTAGCTTCCTCCATTCTCTGTTCAGAGCTACTGAAAAGAACATGAAACCCAGCAGGTCCTTCTGATGCAGTTCTGTTTGTGTTTGGCACAACTGTAACTCCTATAGTTCCCAGAAGCTCAGTCTGGGAAACATCTACATCTACTCGTGCAGAACTCATTTCACACATATAGATGGATTTTTGAAGAACTTGTGAATATCACCTAAAATCTCTTGTTATTCGCTGTCACTGTGATGAAATTGCAATTATTTTGTTGTCTACTTACCTGCTTATGTAACTATAATAAATCACAGTCAGAGTCAAAATCTGATGAAAACATTATTAATACACTGCAGCTGCACACGTGTATATTTAGATGCACATGTATAAGCTTAATGACGAGAATTGAAGTAGTTCTGAGGTTGAATGGAAAGTAGGCTTGCAGCAAAGTGGCCGCTGATGTGAACTCTGAGGATAATCTGGCTACTTCAGAACAAATTGCTCTTTTATGCTTCTGACAAGATTCAAAAATGTCATTCTACTTAAGTGATAAACATGGTTTTTCATTTTTGGCAGATAATGGTTACGGCTGTCAGAAGTACATGGTGCGGCTGTTAACTTATTTGCCTGGGGTCACCATTTCGAAAGTTCCTTTAACAGCAAAGTTATTATTTGAAACTGGAAAGATGGCAGCCAGAATGGACGTAATCCTCAAGAAGGTATAATGGTAAAACTCCATTACAATTTTTGATTGTGTACTTTTCTTAATGTGTGCATTTTATTGAGTGAAGATTTTTATCGATTCCATTATAAATGGTAGGAGTCCACTCCCGTGATTTAGAATTGACTGAATATTTACATGTTAGTTCTGACTTGTGGTCTGCTGATCCTGTTAAGTTAACAATACAACTAGAATATAAATTGTAGATAATACATTTTCTGTTATTTGCTCTGTATTTTTTAATAACTTGTTAACATGGTACTCATGTAGGTGTTGATATTCCTTTTACACGTCTTCAGCCTTTTTTTTTTTCCTTGTCAGATGGAACACCCTCATTTAAACATTCTGCAGAGGGAGAACTTCATATGGAGTCTTTCGAACCTTACCCTCCTGGAGCCCTACCTCAGTGTGTTAGACGGAGATCCTCTGCATGAGGTTGTGGAGTCTGTCATTCACCAGTACAAGACCTCTGTGATCCCCAAGCGCTCCAGCTTCCGCAAGTGTAAGATGATATTATTCTCATGCGATTCTCCACTGTATTCTTCAGATTTCCCCTTTCTGAGATTTTATATTTTAATCAGATTTCATTTTTCTGTGTTTTAAGGCGTTAACCACGGGGATTTCAATGACCTTAATGTGCTCGTTCAGCCCGATGAAAATGATGGCTACAAGATTTCTGGCATCCTTGACTTTGGGGACATGAACGATGGATACTACATCCACGAGCTCGCCATTGCTATAATGTACGGCATGATAGAGCATCCTGAACCCACTGAGGTGGGTGGACCGGTCCTCGCTGGCTGGGAAAGTGTCCTTCCCCTCAATGATGCAGAAAAAGATTGCCTGTATTTGCTGGTGCTGTCCCGCTTCTGCCAGTCCTTGGTATTAGCTCGTTACACTGTGACTATGCAGCCAGAAAATGCAGAGTACCTGATGATTTCATCTAGAAGGGGTGTCCACATTCTGCAGCAACTCTGGAAGCTTGGAAAGAAGCAGGTGGAGAAGGTGTGGTTTGAGAGTGCTGCTAAGTTCAGATAAAGAAGGGCGGTTTCATTGAACTAAAATTTGTTTATGTCAGACCCTCGGCATGTTTATACAAACTACAACTCATCAACTATTGGTTGATGAGGCCATTTAATTGGACATTTTTTTTGTTTAAATATACTGTACATTCACATTATTGGAGTTGATTTACTGACAGAAGTATCTCACACTCGGCACAGTGCATGCTAGCTTTTCCAATCGACCCATTACCACACCAAAACAAGAGCCAATTTGAAGTTTAGCTGGTCAAAGGGAAAAAAAAAATGCAGAGCTGGTGCAGAGTACGTAGGCCGGTTCCATCCTTGTTTCTCTTTACAATTTCAGCTGGATTAATGCAATAATATTTTTTTTCCAACATCATTGAAATGAACTAATTGTTTGATTGGTCAGTCTTGAAGTAGGAAGCATTGTGGCTTAGAAGGTATTTCGGAAGATATTTTGGTGCCTTATTTTAACTGTGAATTCTGTACTGTAAAAGCAAAAATGGTCACCTGAACCACTGTTGGGATTAGAATTAGCAGGGATTTAGAGAAGAGATCACTGGAGGAACCTCAAAGCAAGCAGTTTCTGTCAGATAAACTATAACCCGATCAGGGTTCACAGAGTACAAAACATCTGCTGATAGACGTCCACTGTGGTGACACCACTATGCAGTGGACCATTCAAGACTGTTATGCTTTGTTTTAAATTTGCAATGCCCTTTTAACACTTACTATATCTGTTATCACGTAAATCATTGATCTTTATGATGTCTGAGCTGCATGGTAAAGCATACCTTTGTAGATACTGGAACACTTTACCTACATGAGTTATTATATTTTTAATTAATTCATTCAGTTGTCTTTGTTTGACAGTTTAATTTTATTGTTTTGTTTTGTGATTTAATGAAAGCAAATGTCATGTTTATAATTTTTCATGTTCCACTTCAGATTCTGTCAAGTATAATTCTAGACTGTCATTAGATATCGACAGACGATGATTGTCATGGATGTAAGATGCAAATATTCTGACAAAAGCAGGGATTTTAAAAGCCAGGGGTTAACAACAAGCATAAAAAAAATAAAATCTCTGTAGGTGACTTCTCTGAATGAAAATTGTGTCATTCCGCCCTCATGTGGTCACTTCTAAATATTACTTAAGCTCCAAGCATGGTGCAAGACAGTCATTATTGCACATCAGAAAAGCTCTGTAAGTGTCTTTATTTAAATTTTTTAACATGTTCTGGAACAAGCCAAACAGATATTTTCCTGTCTAAGACAAATGGTAAATAAATAAACCCAGAAATTCTCCATAATAAGAGTGTATATTGTCTTCACTAAATGTAAAATGGTGAAAACTCATATTTTCCATTTAACCTATCAAATAAGTAAAGTTAGTTTCGGAAACCAAGGTTCAGCACTCCAAAGCCCGTGACCTTGGCTGCCTGTAACACACCGAACCGAGCCACTCATTTATCCTGATCCCAGATGTGAAAAGGTTCAGCCAACAAGCGCTCGACCAGGACTGGCATCTGGGCAAGGGATATGCGACTCCTTGTTTGTTCTATTCTCCATGTGTGTCTGCGGTTGCTCTCAGTCTGGCCCGTCCCCAAGGACCTGACTGCCTTTGGAGATGTGGACATGGAAATAACTAAAGCAACACAGAGCAGATGTTAACCAACAAAGTAATGCAAAAACTAAAATACTCAGATTTTTCACCACTATGAAAATCATTGAGTTTCACCAGCTTTCCATCCATCCATTAGCTTCTGCTTATCTGGGTTCTGGTCTTGGAGGCAGCAGAGAGACCCTGACCTTCTCCCCAGCCACCTCCTCTAACTCCTCCAGGAGGATGCCAAGGTGCACCTGGGTATGCCTTGAGGCCTTCTCTATTTCTGATCTCCTAAGGCAACTTTATCCTGGGGAATGACCAGAGAAGGGGTCAATAGATTTATATGAAGACAAAACCATCCATCCATCCATTATCCATTATCCATACCTATTTATTCCTGTGCAGGGTCACAGGGGTCTGCTGGCCTATCTCAGCTCTCTTCAGGTGAAAGGCAGAGGTACACCCTGAACAGGTCACCTGCCCGTTGTAGGGCTATGAAGATAAAAAACAAAAAGGAAAAGAAAAAAGAATGATGGCCAGGCCATTTCCTGCATCAGTTCGGGTGCAAAGTGCTCTTAGGAGCAGCTGAGGGTGTGGGCCTCGACATGCTCACCCTGGCTGCTGAAATGAACTCTTGGAATCGGTTTTCAAAAGAGTCGAATTCTTCTTTGTAAACTGAACCAGGCTAACACCTCAACTAAGCACTGAGATGGACAATGAGGACACTGATGCCTAAAGGCTTAAATGTTAACTATTTAAAACAGACTGACTTTTACTAATATTAGTTAATCAAATAAGCATATTTGCAATGCCATTTTCTAACAAGCTTTATATAAGCAGAACTGCTATTAAAATGCCAGATTAATGCTGTTTTTGAACCAAAGAGCTGTTTTTCAGCCAAGTTGAACCAAAAAATATAATTTTCTCTGATCATAACATCACCTTTCCTACTTGTGTTTTATTTTTCTTCCCCCAAGGCACAATGGAAATGAACAGTCTTTCATCTTTCAAAGACTGGACAAACTTCCCAAGAAATATCACTGGAGTTCCCACTTTCTGTTCTAATGTGTGTGCGTTACTGCGACCTTTATGGCACTCGAGGCTTGCAGCCAGCTGAGTTTCTTTTTGTTTGAGAAATCACTGATTATTGAGAGTCATTGTGAGAAAGTGAAAAAGCAACAGTCCCATCTGTAGTATTTCAAGCATAGCAGGGCTCAGCCTTCAGCACAGGTATGCTCACTTGACAAGGCTATTCACCAACAAGACATCCATCAAGTCAGCTGTTTATTGCTGAACAGATGGTGATGTTTAGCTTATTAGGTGAGAGTTGGTTAAGTTTACAGGAAAGATTATGTTTAGATTTCAGATCACAGATGGTTGAATTTATACATTAACATGGTTTCAGTTAGAGTAATGATCAGCAGCACTGACTGCTGCTGTCATGTATGGAAAGTGCTTGAGGGGATTAAGAAATCAAGTCCTCACAGTGCTATGCTGCATACATCTGTTTGTTTGTTTTTACAGTCACTGTATTTTATGAGACTGTGGA
This sequence comes from Arrhamphus sclerolepis, assembly GCA_037176975.1. Classification (NCBI taxonomy): domain Eukaryota; kingdom Metazoa; phylum Chordata; class Actinopteri; order Beloniformes; family Hemiramphidae; genus Arrhamphus; species Arrhamphus sclerolepis. The sequence continues at coordinate 5,779 of JBAMYA010046073.1, read as the reverse complement.
CAGGGCAGAAAGAGCATGTGGGGAGAAAAAAAAAACCTTTTGACTAACTAGCCAAAAAAAAAGGAAGCTGCTTGTAATGTTGGTACGTTCAATGCAATCTTAGATGAAGCAGGTATTCTTAAAGATCAGAATTTTACTGGAAGAACTTCTTTTTCTCCATGAACAAATACTGTTGTTTTGTTTTTTTTAAAATACAAAGCAATATATGTAATGTGTGGATAAAGAATATTTTCACTTGAAAAGACTATCAAGAATTAAACTATCAGAGCACTGAACTGAGATTCAAAAACCAAACAGGAGATGGAAGAAGTGAAGGGAAAACCTCATACCGTCCCATGTTACTAGAGACAGTCTTCCCGTTAGAATGGTCCCACTGGTGGTTTGTGCTACCTAATTATGAAAAATGAATGGAGTCACCTGGTGTCAAAACCTGAAGCCAATGTGGCTAAGCCTTACAATAAGCATATTTACATTTTTTTTAACCAGCCAACCTAATTCCTTCCTTCTTTAATACAAAGAATTAGTCTGCTTTCTCTCCTTATATTTTGTGTGTGTGCTGCATGCCTGTTGCGCCTGTTTTAGTTTGTTTTCTCTGGTTGTGCTTGTATCCTTGAGCACATACGTGCTCTATATCTCCTCGTCTGTCTGCAGTCTTTAAGATCTCAGCACCTCAGGCTATAGTGGAGCTTCACATCTGCTCGGTAGAAAATGTATCGAACCACCAAGCTCACTACCTTTTGAATTATGAAGTTCATGTTGACGGAGATCCCCTTTCTTCACGATAACACACTTGTCCAGAATGTGAAGTGGAACCAAATCTTGTTTATGCTCAACTGTCCATCTCTCTCCAGCTGACAAGTCCACATAGCCTAAGGAAAAAAAAAAAAAAAAAGTCCATCCATCAAACACTAGATGGCGCAATCAGCCCACTCATTCAGCATTCTGCACAGTTTCTCACTATTCAGTTATACTTTCAACCACATACAGTATTTAGTTTTAAAACACTGGCAATTTATTCAAACAGCCCCGAGAAATGTGGATGGATTTGATATCTTGATTTGTAATTTAAAAGAAATAATCAATTTAATCTGACCCAGAGCAAGTTGGTGAAAAGTGTGAAAAAGTGCACATCTTTTATTTTTATTGCATAAATAACAAGAGTGAAGAGCGATGATGAAAATGCTTCAAGAACTGCTAATAACTGAGGGCACAAAAAAGGAGGAGAGCTCGGTTTATGGAACAAGATCTGATTACAAGTTTAGCCCCGTCACATCACCATTTATAACCAAATGATAAAACCTGGAGAAAGACACAGCTGCAGATGAGGAGGTGTCTATTTTTATCTTATTGTTTTTTTTTTTGTTTGTCTTTTTTTTTTTACTCTTTTGCTGAATCACACCTCCAAGTGCTTCTGTGCTGCAAACACCTCAGCCTGAGACTGGCTTCACACACACACACACACACACACACTTGTCCTGTACCTACAACTTCCCACCTCAAAGGCACCATCTGCCCTCTGCCCCCGCTGCAGCACTTCGCAATATGTACCTCCAGTCATGCAGAAAAAGTCACAGTGTGTGTCTGTAAATGTCTGCCTGGGTTCACATTTGTTTTCCGTCTGTTTCGCAGTAGTTCACCAGCATTTTGACCACAGTAGGTCCAAAGAGCCATCTAGCTGAAGCTCTGTGCTGCAGCCTTTGTAAATCAGAAATCACTGTTTCAACTAAAAAAAAGGAAAGAAAAAAAAGTCAGACTTCTTGAATGGTTTCAGCAAACCTTTGAGGGGGAAAAAAGGAAAGAAAAACAATGAAACCTCAAAAGTCAAGGCAAAGATGCAAGTTACAAATACAATCTTGAAACTCAAAAGTTGGTTTATGAATCCAAATACAAATGTTGTGTGTTGTATTTGTGTTGCAGCATATGATTCCAGTTATTCACAGGTAGGTCTACATTATGCAGTTTTTTTCCAGCATTTCAGGGTTTTGCAAAGGATATAATGTATCCAAAGAAAAACCAGAAAAAGCTGCAGGAGGTAGCACTTCTACCTCCCTCTCTCCAGCACTGCTGTGGGTTTGTTTTGTTCACTTGCCAGCCATAACTCTCCTCCAATGTTGAGCTCAGTGTTACTGATTTCCATTAAAATGCATTTCTGGGAGTCCTCAGGGTCAATTTGTCAGATGTTTTAGAAATTTTTTGACCATGCAGACATTTCTGGAGTGAAAACATATCTCGGAGTCCACAGTTTGCCATAGAGAGAAGAATATTGTTAATGGAAAACTATCCATATATGTAATAGTACGCTGGTACTATAAACTGTTCCGCTTTGTTGTAAATGGAGACATTTTACTGCTCTAATGTCCAGCAGGCACCTGCAGATTCAGACTCCATTATAGCTGCCAGAGACAGTGTCTACCATCACACCATTCTTACTTATGTTTCTTGCCCACTTCCTTTGCTTTTATATCTGTACCCTGCGTCTATTTTTGCCACAGAAATTTGTATAAATTTAACTTGTAAATGGAAATAATGAGGACTGGCGATGTGTCTGGGGCATACCACCTGAAGAGAGCTGGGAAAGGCTCCAGCAGATCAACACGAACCTGAATGAGAAGATGAGTGGGTACAGATGATGGATATGAGTGACTTCAAAATAATTTTTAATTCTACACAATAATAACACAGACTTTATCTTGAAACAAGTATTTCAATGCCAAAACTACTAAATTGCTTTAGCTGTGATTGTCTAAACTGTATTTCATTGAAGTCACTAGTTATGGAATGTATTACAGTGGCTTATTTATTCATTTTTTTATTAACATTTCAGTAATGTTGTTACTGGTAAAATTAAAGGTAACAAAATTTTGTCTCGTTAATTTTACTGCTTCACATTCCCCTCCAGTAAAACACCTTCTTCAACCAACATTAAATAGCCCACAAACCATATTTAATATTCTCGTGGAATACAAAAATCATTGCCAAGACAAATTTTAACTGCTTTAAAAAAAAAAAAAAATCAGCCTTCTGAAGAGCAAACCTTTAATTTCTGAAACATGTCCAGTAAATACTGAAACTTTGTGCAACTGCAGTGTAATGCAGCTGGATCCAAATGACAATTGACCATCTTATTAGTTTCCTAAAAGGACAGTATCTGAATTTTTATTTTTATTTTGAATCAATATGAAATGCAGAAAGAATGAGAGAGAGATGAGAGAGAGGGAGGGAGGGAGCGAGAGAGAGAGAGCAAGAGTAAAGATCTCTAGGGCTTGGTGCATTTTGAGAGTGACTTGGATCCTCACCAAGGGGCTACATCCAGCTTGCTAAACAGCCATGATGTCAGGGAGTACAGAAAATTGCAGTTCCTCAACAGACCACTAGTGGCTGGCTCTAAAGACAAGTCAGTCATCATTGACCCCCTTGTTTAATATGTCCAGGGAACATATTTAGGGATGGTACAGGTACAAAATTTAGTTTTGCTCTCCATAGCTAGATTTACCCTCCTGCACAAATATACAGGAAATAAATTTTTCATCAGGTAAAATTTAACAAATAAGGCCACAGATTTATGCATAGTTTGGTGGATGTTATATTTTTTTGTCATATTATGTCATTAGATGTTTAGCTCTTTTGGTGAACATAGATGCTGTTGATTTGACTTGTGTCCTCACAAGCAGCTCTTGGATGGTCATGAAGGATCAGAGGATGAAGCACCACATCATCCTGGCCAGGTGGCTTTGCTTAGATATTGGGGCTTAGCTCTGACAGAGCCCCAGGACCTCCATAGACATAGTCAGTTAGCCAAACATCAGCCAGCTGAGGGTCCTGGTGGTCCCCAGTGTTGGACAGCAGCTCCAGTTGACCTTGTTTCAGTTCCAGCAGAACTTCATTGTTTTGAAATGTTGTTTTAGTAGTGACACCAAAAATTAGGATGGATGGAAAGATTTGATCAGAATGAATGGAGGATAATGCCGGTTAGCACTATAAGTTGGCATATAAGCCAATCAAAAATATCTAGCTTATGGTGGCTGAGGTTAGGTGAGCATATGCCAACCAGATACTGGGCTTCTTCATTCCATTCATTTGACTATATTTGGATAAACCAATGCCTGAAAAGGCTTTAAACCTACTCCTAAGAAAGGCCATAAATGGTGTCACACTGGGTTTGCCCAGTTCTTCATAATTTATCTATGATCCTCACCAATATTTAACAGGCTTCGTCTTCATCTGTTCTTCATCTTTTTACCAAGTTTCATGAAAAAATCCGACTGAAGGACAAAGAAGCATCAAGTAAAACATATCTCCCCTCCAACTTGTTGGAAGAACCAGATTTAGCCTCCATATGTAGTCCATCATTGCACAATAATAAAAGGATAAGAAAGAAAGTTCCATACCTCATGGCTTTGTCTTAAGTTGTGTGTCTTTGTTTTATTGAAAACAATTCCAAGCCTCTGTTTTTCATATAGATTAATCAGACACACTGGTCTTGGATGCCCAGCCAAACCTTAGCTGCTGCCAAGCCGACCTGTAGGATTACTCTACTTACAGACTCTTGTGTAACACGTGTTAGCTTTGTGGCTGGATGATCTATTGCGGCCACACTGAGTCACTATAAATCTAAATGGTCTCTTTTCTGTTCCTCATCTATTCTTCATCTTACAATTTAACAAGATCCAGATAACATGATTTTAAATAAAAATGTTCATCCATTACTGCTGCATTGCTTACAAAATGGTTTTCACAAACATGAGCACAAGCATCTACTTCTCTGAAGTAGATACTTTTATCAATGAAATGAACTAATGAATTATACATTATATGTTATTATATTGTTTGCTTTATCTTATCACAGCTTAGACCTGAGGAGTTTTCTTTTTTCATTGTATTGGAAGGAAGGTGTACTTGAAAGATACTTTTACTTAAAAAGTGAGGAAAAACTTTTCCAAAGAGATGTTTCTCTCAATTAAAAAAACATGGTAGCCTTAGTTAGTAGGCATATGTGGTAGTTTCATTTCAGATGAATCCTGCTCAGTTTCCTGCCACAAATTGTTCTATCAGAGAGGCAAAACTCAGCAAAGGGAGAGCAAATGAAAGCAACTGGCATGAATTCATTACAACTTTCACACATTATCACATGTCGTCTTTCAGTATGCGTCTCAGACATTAATTTGCTGTAACAAGCGTTAGGACGACCTATCTGCACTGAACAGGTGGGAAGCACAGTGGCCTCTCAGAGCTCCAGCATTAGGGAGGTGTACACAGAGGGATGGCTAATCGATTAGAGACAGACTGGATTTGCTGAGCCAACTGAGTCTTGGGGTGAGGCAAAAAAGAAAAAAAAGAAAGAAAGAAAAAGAAAAAAAAAAGAAAGAGGAAATCTGCGTACCTCGTGCATGCATGTGAGGGCTTGTGGATGGAAAAGGAGGATGTTTTTTGATTCTACTGGTAACCCGACAACCAGAATTATAAAAACTGGACATCTGAGTAAGTTTGAGAAACATAACCTATATTAAAAAAAAAAAATGCAGTGATTTGCAAACAATTTTTTTTATCTTGGTGGAAACACCATGTGCTCCAAATGAGGAAAGCCAAAGGCTTAAAAAAGCTGTCATAGTAATATAATTTATGGCTCACAGATATGGAAAATAAATCACTATTAAAAAAAATAAGAAAACATTGAGAGACACTGAGCTATTCAGCTATTATAAGGCGGGTTGCTCACTTGGTGAAAGTGTTTGTTGACAAATAATTTAATAATTATGTATTTAAAATCATTGATTTTTAT
>JBAMYA010046072.1:0-11260 GCA_037176975.1 Arrhamphus sclerolepis | reverse complement strand
TATATATATATGTATGTATAGTGTTTGCTTTTGTTCTTCTAATGACTCCAATAATATAGATTTTTCTCCTAAAAAGGTGACAGTAAAATGCAGATAAAGAAAATAAACAACTATATTTAAGGTGGATGCCAACACTGGTTTGATTTTGGTTTCAAAGACATCTCGATGACTGATGATGAGTCCAGTAGTCATCGTAAATAGGTCTTGTTTGAGATCTTTTCAGGTGACAGAGATGTGGTATTTGACACAGTGAAAGTTTAATAATAAATTAGCTTTCTTTTGCACTTCTCCTTTGCTAATAGAAACATGTTGATGCCCTGAACCCATTAACCAATGAATGATTTACACTGGAAATGCCTGTGAATGAGATTCCACCTGCTCCCATGCTCCTTTTGCCTCCCAGAACCCCCTGCGCCCACACCTACATCTGAAAGCATGATGAGGTCATTATGTCATTATTACAATAATGCCATCAATGAGGTCCCTACTTTTGGCATCAGCAGCTGCTAAATGCACCTCTGGGGACACACATAGAGCCAGCAGCTGGCATCTTTTTTCTTTTTTTTTTTCCTCAGCAGAAGGGAGAAAATAAATAAATGACAGAGCATCAGTGTTTATGCAAATCTTATTTCACATGCATCTTATGTCCTGCCATGTTTGCTTGGCAGTGCACAGCTGAGAATGTGGTGCAAGTGACAGTGTGGAGGCTTAATATGACTGATTTCCACTTTAATGATAATGCGATTGTGCTCACTGTTGGTGGCAACCACAAAAGAGCACACGAATGACACAAGGATTGGAGTTAAAGTGCAAACAATCAGGAGGACTTCTTGGGGTAAACTTGTTCTCCTTTGGCTTAAATGTTTAATTTCAAAAGCATAGTAATGTGGACCAGAAACTGGCTCATTAAGCCCTTTGTTTCTTTTGCCTTTACCAGGTGTGGTTTTGATAGTGAAAGAAAAAAAAAAAAATCAGGACTGGCAAATTGTTGCAATGAGCATTTTAATCAGCACCATATGCTGAGTAGAGCTGTAAAGCTTGCCATGTTTAGGTTCTTATGAAACACCACCAGGTGTCCGTTGTGCTAATTTTCACTATAGCGAACCCTTTTTGTGGTTTGAATTAGATTTCTTTTCTTTTTTTGCTACCTTTTAGCCTTTATTCTTTTATGTTGCATGTTTGTTGTACAGAAAACCCAACCTGATTTTTAACAACAGATAGTTAATAAAACAATACTCTTAAATTGTATTTTCTTGTGTTCAATGGCAAAAAAGTGGTTCATCCTGAAAACGAATCCTCTTAATTTTAATGAACAAAAGTATATAAAATAAAGAGAGGTTATCTGCCAGAGAGTGATAGCCCTTCTGACCATGTCCCACTTTGATATTACTCATTACAGGTGCAGTATGAGCAAAGTCTATTAGGTGGAGCACTAAACCTGAATATTACTTATTTACATGAATCACTTTGGCTCCAGCTCTTCGTTGTCTGTTTTATAACAATCTTTCTCTTTATGAGCATTGTAGATCACAAATGTCCACATATCTCTGGGTACCTAGAATATCATCCATCATTTATCCTAGATTACGCTTAGTTTCCCATCAGATCAGGTTGTTTGGGGCAGGGTAAAATTTATCACGTGTCAACAAAATTCACTTCTGACACTTAACAATTAGTATAAATAACAATAAATAAGTGCAAATAAACAATAAGTAGTTGTCAGTTACTGCGATGGACTGGCGACCTGTCCAGGGTGTACCCCTGCCTTTCGCCCAATGTGAGCTGGGATAGGCTCCAGCAGACCCCCGTGACCCTGAACAGAAAATAGCGGGTATAGAAAATGGATGGATGGATGGATAGTTGTCAGTTACTGAAAAATAGAAATGTTCTTTCAAGATGGACAACATGTTTTAATATGGGTTTGTATATATGCTAACTCTGACATCACCAACCTAACCCTAACCCAACATTATGAAGGCAATGCACAGCAATTTTGTTTTTTCAAGCTTTTGTTGAAAACAGCAGAATGTTTTGACACATTTGAAACCAATGCTGGATGACACTTTTAGTTGAAAGAAAAAAAAAATACATTTTAAAATTTTATTTTCTTTCTGGTGTGAGAATCTCACTTGGCTTTACATGTGTTGGATATCATGTTCATAATTAATGGACGTACGGCTGTTGACTGAATTTCAGTGTTTTGAAAATCAGTATTTTGAATTTACTGTGAGGGAATTTGCCCATACAAGTGCCATAACTGAATATCACAAAGCATGTGTGTACTGTGTCTCACTGGGGATCCAGATGCAACTTCAGCATCAAAGCACAATCAGCCGTCACACGTCCACTCTGACAGTGCTGCTGTCACTTCCAAAACACAGTGGAGAAACTGAATCAAAAGGGAGACACTTCAAAAACGCTGCCAAGAATTTTTCCCCCCACAGTATTATTATTATTGTTCTTTTTTCTTCCGTTCCAACCTATCTCCTCACCCATGCCCAGCTCCTACTCATGAACCAACAGATCGGCATTCCACCGCTGGGTATCCCATTCTCTGTCAAAGGGGCCCACGGTTTTTCCCACTCTCTCTTTCTCTCTCCTCCTCTTGGGAATCAGCCGCTTCAACAGAGCGCGAAGGAGTCCCCAGTCTGCTAGCTTCATTGTACATTAGGGGTCAGGGGCAGGTCAGCTCTCAGAATTGTCCAGAGAGGAGAGGCCTTGTCCTAGCTGTGCCCTGCGGTCGGGACCTGCTGGCCCCACTCCTGGCCTTATCTTTGGCTCCCTCCTTCACCTCTCCACCCCTTCAAGACCAGAGACACCCTGGAGGTCAGCAACCTATTTGCGAGGACACTTGGCTCTCCACAGGGGGTGAGATATCCTTTACAAGGGCCCCTGTCATCTGGACAGTGACTAATGAAGCCGTCTCTGTGACAAGAACTGATGAGTAGCCCCAGGCTGGTTTGGGATCTGTTGCACCACTGCTAATGATACTAACTCTGACTGTGGCTTCCAAACTCTTGCTTTGGCCAATGTATAATCACTTGTGGATTCTTATGCCACAAAAAAGCAGCATGCGTTTATTAATAAAACTCTACTCTCATCCAGTCAACAGCAACAAGTAGCTGCTGGCTCTATAGGAGCACTGGGTTCCCATGGCCTGATGCCTCACTGGCATCCGCACAAAGGAGTGTGATGAATGGGCCCAAAAGAGCTGATAAAACATTAACACGGACAGTTGGTCAGATGGGAACCGCAGCGCAGATCAGAAGATGATTCTGTTTTGAAAAGGGCAAATCCCATTTTCATTATTCCTCAGTTTAGGAGGAGAAACTGTAACAGGGAAACATAGGCCATTAAAACCAAACAAGACATGAAGGAAGAACAGCAGTGTCAAGTGCATGTCTCTTAATTAAATGAGATGGTTTGATCAAAGTACCTGGTGTATGAAGGAGAAGAAAAAGAAATGTGAAAATACGATAATCAGTGACATCACTGTGGTTTACAGACATGCAAAGCCAGCCGCAGAGCAGTCCCGCTCCACCTCTGGCACCACATCAACTGGAGCAGCATTCATTATTCACAAGCTCCATCCATAAATTATGTAATGTGATAGGTCATTTCCAACACTTCAGATGCACGGGGTTTAATAGAAAGCAAATAAGGGCTGGCAGGAAGGTGAAAACAGAGTCTGCAATGGAGCAAACGTACAAGGTAAAAATAAATAAGTGATGTATTTCTCTGTCACTCACTGAAAAGTACGTACTGTAAAAAAGTTTGGTCTTGACATGAAGTTCTTTTATAGAACATCGTTTAGCATTTCAAGGCTTCATACAAACTGTCAGTACAGTTGGTTTGAAGCCACAGTTGCTAATACCTTTGGTTAAAAGAGAAATACTACGTCCTTTTGTTACAATTTCTGGAAGACTTAATGAACCATCTCTGCCATGTTTTGGTGAAAATGCCACAGAGATGTAAAAAAAACGCACCTTTTTCTGCTCAGCTGAGCAAACTCGGCTCCACTCCGCCTTTGTTTTCTGAAAGACCGAAAGGTTTGTGCCACCCTCTTCTTTGGTACAGCAAACGCACCATGGTGTGGAATTGGGTGGAGATGTGAGTGTGGAGCTGGATTTTGTTTTTGCTCAGAAGTGGCTCGATGATGTCATGGAATTTGAACTGCTTAAAAATGTGACACAGTGTCTGACTTTGGTGGCACCAAATGAAATCGCAAGGCTTTTTTCCTCTTAATGTTTCAGGTTTCTTTCTGTCACTTTCAACATTTTCTTTGCTTTCAAGCACAGAAAATGACATAATGTTCTTTTGGGGGAAAAAAAAGGAAGCCAATAATATTTCATCAAGAGATGTTTGCATTCTTATAGGAAGATCAAGGTCCTTAGTTATCATGGACCTCTTCATTACATCGGTTAGGCTTCACCTGCACAAGGAAAATGATAATGATAATAAAAAAAACAAAAAAAACCTTTTATCCTTTGGATCTTAAAAGAAGCGCAACTCAAAAAATAAAACAAGAGATTTTTTTTTTTGATTTACTATTATTTATCCGCGTGGGGAAATTCTTTCTCCGCATTTAACCCACCTGGGCTGCTGGGACCCAGAGCGGTGGGCTGCCACAGTGCGGCGCCCGGGGAACAGGTGGGGGTTTCAGGTGCCTTGCTCAGGGGCACCTTATGAGTACGCCATGGCTAGAGAACTGTAAATAACAAAAATTCTGTCAGACACTCTCACTGCAGGCCATAATTGAACCATCTGCAGAGGCTTTGCTCTAATTTTTTCAGCAGGGCCGAGCTAAACGTTGAGAATAAGTAGCCCTTCCTGGTTCTCTTTCCTCCTACTGTTTCTCATAATGCGATTTATCAGTGGGTGGATTTTGGTTCATTGTGTCTTTAGTGTTGGGGATTTTATTCTTTAATGTGCCTATTTCTAAATATATCTTCATTCCTAGAGAGGAGGAGGGGACGAAAAGCACGCTTTATGTCCTTCCCCCTCCCTTTCTCCTCACGCCCCACCTGAAGCGTTTATAGCCCCACACCAAGGATGATAGAGAATATTTAATTTCATAAGATGAAAAAAATAAAAAGTGTCAGACCTGATGCTGTGTGTGCATCCAGGGAGGCCACACTTTGCTACTGCTTCTTTTTTCATTGTGTGCTGTGGGCACATTGGGGGGAATCAGACTTTCTTTTGTTTTGTTTTGTTTTTATTTGTCTGGGGAAAAAAATGAAATTAAAGACTAGAGCTATTCTTAGAAGCTGGAGTCCTTTGTAGGGTTTTTTTTTTCTTCCTTTTTTGCTATACCAACAACTGTATTTGCCTGCATAATTTATTCCCATTATTGTGCTTTGTACATTGCCTCCTTGTAGCAAATGTACCCACGCAGGGAAAAAATTATGTTCTGAGAGCAATTTATGAAATATTTTATGATACTTATTATGTGAAATATACATTTCATAGGTGATTCGCTATATACAATTTCTATAAATGGATAATTCAGAGCCTTCAATGCCCCACGTTGCTCTGATATACCAGCTTCCTCGCATTTCCTCCAACATGTCCAGTACAGAGAATGAACATAATTTTTTCTGACAGCCTAAAAGAATAATAAAATATAAAAAGATAAGAAAAGCCACCACACCGAAGAATCTATCATGTGCACAAGGCTTCTTGGACGAAATAAAAAAAAGAAAATAATAATCATGTTTTCTGCTTCAAGATTGGGAGCAGAACCACAAGACGGAGTTTTAAACCACTTTTTTCCTCTTGTATTTCTTTTTCAAAAGACTGTGCTTCAGAAATGAAGTTGAACAGAAAATGAACTCAATGCTCTTTTTAAATTCCTTTTACAATTTGTTTGGTGTATAAAATGTTTGCCCATTATTGGCCTGTAAGATCTTGCAGACTGTATTTGACTGCAACCTTAAAAAATCCATCAAACAGCTGGAGTTAGTTCAGAACGCTGCTGCCTGAGTCCTCACTAAGACCACGACAGCGGACCATATAACTCCAGTCCTTAGAACTTTACACTGGCTTTCTGTCTGTCACGGAATAGATTTTAAAATCCTGCTGTTGGTTTATAAAACTCTGAATGGTCTAATTATCTCCTGGTCCATTATGAACCAACCAGAACCGTCAGGTCGTCAGGGTCAGGCCCACTTTCTGTACCAAGAGTTAGGACCAAACATTGTGAGGCAGCATTCAGCTTTTATGCTCTTCACTCGTGGAACAAACTCCCTGAATGCATCAGGGCTGCTGAAACGCTCAGCTGCTTTAAATTTTTTTTAAATGTATTTACTGCTGCATTTCAGTGATCTCCCACAGTGCACTGTAACTTTTATTCATCTGTTTTATTCTTTTTCAAACGCATGTCTGTCTCCCTTCAATTTTTTATTTTGCTTTTAAACTCTTTTACTTTTTAATGCACTTTTTAATGTTTTTGTGGAAAGTACTTTGTATTGTCTTGTACATGAAGTGAGCTAAACAAATAAATTTGCCTTGCCTTGCAACAGCAGCCCTGCAGAACACTTACATATGCATGTGCATCTGTAAGCTGTCGGGATAGCAGAATTGTACTACTACTACTACTACTGCTACTAGTAGTAATGATAATAATAATAATACTACATAGGAGAAACCAAAAAGAGACACTGCAACTATTTATTTAATAAGAAAAAGATTGAAAGGAATTAAATCTGAGATAGATCGCTAATGCAGATATGAAGTAATTCATGTTGTAACTGAATCATAATTGAGATGAAACAGACTTTATTTGATTCGATTTATATTGGACATGTTTGCTTTATTTCTAAAGTGCTCTGATGACAATATAAACAGAAGTGAATTGAACTGAATTAAAAATAAGTGTCAAAGAAAGCCCAACCCTTGTCTCAGCAGTCCTGGTCTCACCACTGTCAGGAGTATGACAACAAGGCATGTCAACGGTTTCATGCATAATTACTGCTGAGATGGATGTGCTGTCTGCACCCAACTGCTCCTTTCCATTTTTCTTCCTGATGAACGAGGAGGAGAAACAGCACCCTGTCATCTGCTATGTTGCTAGTGTCTGCAATACTAAATCTCCCGCTCAAAGTCACCCTCAGTAGATTATCTGTGATTCATCCTGTTCCACCCCCACCTCATTCTTTCTTGCGTGTTGGCATCAGCTGTGAGTTTTGTTCACTTGTATCTTATGTCACTGGTCATTTGCTGTCCAGCCAATTAAATTTTCACTTGCAACTTCATTGAGTCATTGTAAAAGCAAAGTAGTCTTTTTGTTAAAGGAAACCACAGCAAGTTAATGTCTTTACTGTAATGCTTTCCATGTTATCTAAAGCATGCAATGAAGATTGATCTTAGACATCAGTGTATCTCAAAAAATGGACGTACAAGGTATTTTATTTCCATGAAAAATAAACAGTATCAATAATGTGAGACTTTATTTCGGGATGTCAAATACTGTAAGTACATCATAAGGTGGGATTGTCTTGATTGTCAAGAATTACATCAGACTTCATGAAAGGTTTCAGTGATGTATCACGGTTTCACTGGCCCAGCTGAGGTGAAATGGAGATATAACAGGACTAGTGTTGAGACATCCACCCTTTGCAACTATAACAGTTTCAGCTCTTCTGGGAAGGCTGTCCATAAGGTTTAGGAGTGTGTTTATGGGAATTTTTGATCATTCTTCCTGAAGCACATTTGTGAGGTCATACACTGATGTTGGACCAGAGGGTGTGGCTCGCAGTCTCCGCTCGAATTCATCCCGAAGGTGTTCTATCAGCTTCAGGTCAGGGATCTGTGCAGGCCAGTCAAGTTCATCCACACCAGTCTCTCTCATCCATGTCTTTATGGACCTTACTTTGTGCACTGGTGCACAGTCATGTTGGAAGACGAAGGGGCCATCACAAAGTTGGGTGAATGGAATTGTCCAAAATGTCTTGGTATACTGAAGCATTCAGAGTTCCTTTCACTGGAACTAAGGGGCCAAGCCCAGCTCCTGAAAAACAGCCAGACACCATAATTCCCCTCCACCAAACTTAACACTTGGCACAAAACAGTCAGACAAGTACCACTGTTCTGGCAACCACCAAACCCAGACTCATCCATCAGATTGCCAAATGGAGAAGCATGATTCATCACTCCAGAAAAGGCCTCTCCACTACTCTAGAGTCCAGTGGAGGTCTGCCTTACACCACTGCATCTGATGCTTCATATTGTACTCAGTGATGTATGGCTTGGATGCAACTGCTCGGCCATGGAAACCCATACCATGAAGCTCTCTACGCACTGTTCTTGAGCTAAGCTGAAGGCCACATAAAGTTTGGAGGTCTGTAACAACTGACTCTGCAGAAAGTTGGTGACATCTGCGCACTATTCGCCTCAGCATCTGCTGACCGCGCTCCATCTATTCACGTGGCCTACCACTTGGTGGTTGAGTTGCTGTCATTCCTATTTGCTTCCACTTTGTTCTAATACCACTGACAGTTGACTGTAGAATATTTAGGAGCGAGGAAATTTCATGACTGGACTTGTTGCACAGGTGGCATCCTATCCCAGTACCACACTGGAATTCACTGAGCTCCTGAGAGCGACCCATTCTTTCACAAATGTTTGTAGAACCAGTTTGCATGCCTAGGCGCTGGATTTAATACACCTGTGGACATGGAAGTGACTGGAACTCCTGATTTACATTGTTTGGATTTGTGAACAAATACTTTTGGCAATATAGTGTATTTGAGCACCAAGCTCATTTTAAATATTATACACAGTTTTTGACCAAAGAAGGAATGACTAGTTTCTGCTTTGTACAAACTGTTTTATAGCTGACATAATGTCTTTGAAGTATGGTTGTGAAGACACAATGAAAAGCGAACAAATCTAGGTATGGCCACCCCCAACAATTCAATTCAATTCAATTCAATTTATTTATATAGACAGAGACTTTGATATGTATTATTCGTTGCTGAGGTTCCTCCAGTTAACGCATGACTGGGTATCTGTTCTGGGTTTCCTCCAGCAGAGCCTGACTCAGGGATGGAGAACCTGGCTTCCTCATCTGATTGGAAGGTCTGAAGACTGCACAAAGACACCTGTGTAGAGCTGTGAAGTATCCACAACCTGTTCAGCACCTGCTTGGGCTGCCTATTTTTTCTGATATTGAATATTTCAGCTTGATTGTTTTAAGCAACAAAATTAGATGTTCTTTAATGATGATGGAGCTGTAATCCTTGGAGGCTACAGGGTGACTATCCCATCCCAGCCCAGATAAATAGCAGGGGCCCTGCATATAGTTTCCTTGTTTGATCTCTTTGTGCTCTACTGTTGAATCCCTGCATTATGCCTTTGCCTCCCATCTCCTGTTTGATAGCTGTTTGTTCTCTGTGACTTTGACTAAGGTATAAACTGTAAGGATGAGGAGGGGGTGTTCTGGAAAATGTTTCATGTGCTGTATTCCTTTCAGTGATGCTTTGTGCATATCTAACCGTCTCCCAGCGGCATCTCAAATACAGTGTGGATGTTTTTTATTGTGGAAATCAGAGTGTGAAAAGGTGAGACAGAGGGTTACAGCAATCGGCTATGTTTGTGTATCATTGTGGCTTTGTGTTTTTCTAGCTCTGGGTTGTTACTTTCCCCTAGTTTATTTCCTATCCTGGGTTATGCAAACTCACAAAGTCTTCTCACCCACCTCTTTCTTTGCTCTCTTTATTTATTTATTTATTGCTGTCTTTGCTTCACTTCAGAGGAAATAACCTTCTTTTCTGAGCCCCAGAGGACTGGGAGATAAAATCCCTTCTTGGTCGAGGGATTCTGTGAGGATAGCGTAACAGTCTTTTCTCACAGTCATAGCTCCAGGCTTTGTGAGGAACCCTCTGCAAGTTCCTCCCTTCTTCTGTCCCTCTCCCCCGCCCTCTTCCATTTACCCAGAATCTTTCCAACTTTCTTCATGCAAGAAAGCTGGATTTTAATATTTTTATTTTTATTTAATTGAATTGAATTGCTCTCAAAATGGTGTGACAGTTTATGATCAGGCAGCATGCCTAGGTGGTTAGTTCCAAGGTAGTAAAATTTCCTTCACATTTTCATGTATTTCAAGGAAAAGTACATTTTCTAACCTACATGACTCATTTCAAATTTTAGCTAAGGGTCTAGCCAGTATAGAGTAAAATGAGCTATCCGAAACATGCAAAAATATGCAGTTATGTAGCAACAGTCACACATCACCATAAGATAATCTCCCAACCTTTTTTTCAACACATTTTTTTTAAATCTTCAAGGTGCATTAACATAACACTTTTGGCAGAAATAACAATAAGACATTTATTCTCTTTCACTTTGGTAACTCCCTGACCTTTTCTCCAGCATCCCCATCATCCATTTATCCATCCATTAACTTCAGCTTATCTGGTTTGAGTCTTGGGAAGAGCAGCCAAAGCAAAGAAACCCTATCCTCAACCATGTAAACATAAACGGAAATAAAGACAAAATACAACAACTTGAAAATCATTTTTGACCTATATTGTGACCTATATTTCCTTGACAGTCCATGGTCTGCTTTGTCATATTTTGTGTTTCACAATGTGCCTCCCTTTTCCAATGGGAGACAGGTCTGGACTGCAGGCAGGTCAGTCTAGTAACCCCTGGACAATTTGAACATTAAGTATCTCATCTTTGTTGTGTTTTTAACTGAATATAGGTAAAACCGGATTTGCAAATCAATTTTATTTATTTTACTAAGTTTTAAACAATGTCCCATCTTAACTGCCATTATTTTGTGTATATAATAATGAAATAATGAAAATATTTGCATCATTCAGTTGATTCTCAAGAATGTGAGTCTTTCCATGTATGAACAATGTCATGTCAGCTTTCACCCCTGAAAATACGTGGGAATTATCACTCCTTTAATATTAGGCTTTTTGCTACAGTAATCCTGATATTAAAGCTTGTTGCATGACTCAAGGTGAGCAACCAAAGATGGTCAGACTAGGGTCAATGGGGAGGGGCCTGTTTTAGGCCTTTAATACCAGTCAGATATTCTGAAGCAGCTCAGCCAGTAAACGTGACTGCTGGACTTTGTGCCTGCTCTGATCCATGCATTTGAACTCATCCATGGTCCAAAATTACAGTTACAACAAGAAAAAACAAACAAACCTGTATTTACTGATAGACTTTCTCTCTCTGTCTCTCTCTCTGTCTGTGTCTCTCTCTGTCTCTGTCTCTGAACTGCTTTTGTACCATTTTTGCTCTG
>JBAMYA010046070.1:0-11261 GCA_037176975.1 Arrhamphus sclerolepis | reverse complement strand
TTTAACTGTTATTGTCATTAATGTATAAGAGCAAATGCATAGGAGTAGTCGAAGCAGTTTAACAGCTTAATTAAATACAGTTCAATGGCTGCCAGCCACCACCAGACTCAGCAAGTATGTCACATGACAGATAACATCATCCTAACATCATCCTTGACCTAGTTGGAACATCTGATGAACTGTAATACATCCTAAGGTGATCAATGATCAGTACATGGCTGAATCAAATTTCCCCAACAGCTGTCAGGGAGGACAGAATGTTTCTGATGTCCATCTTTTCTGTGTTAGTCCTGTGCGCACATCCATTAAACTTGACAGAAGCGGCAGCCCCATGCAATTTCTTATGTCATCTTTAAGAAGAGTGCCATGGGAAAAAAACTCTTTCAACGGGCACATTCGATATAGGAAGATCAAGTAGTTTGACTGCACCAAGCCCTAAATCCTGAAAGCAGTGATTTCCTCCAACATTTTTAAAACAATCCACCTCCAACCAAAATATATCAATTGTCAGGTTGTGAGAAAACCATGCTGAGGCAACATTTCTCCACTGTGTCTCAAGTGAATCTAGTGAGTCTGAAAGAAAACTTCTTTCAGGGTCTGGTGGACTTGTATCCTGCTGGACATAACTGATGCGAGACACAGGAGCTCCAGCTTCTGGAGCAGCTCCAAAGATGCAAGTAAACACATTTGACACTGGAACAGGAGTTTTTTCAAAAAGTCTGTGCAGCGTGTGAAGACCACATGTTTTTTATACAGCTGAGAGATAGCTGGCCCTACAACTTCTGACCAAATTTGGTCCCCCAAGTCAGCATCTGTGGGCAACGGCTATATACTGGACAGCTTAGGTTCAGTTCCCTGAGCTGCTATTCATCATTCATTATGAAAACACATGGCTTCACTATACGTTTCAGTGTTGACATGTACAGCCGGTTGAGGTCCTGAAACATGACAGGGCTGTCACCGGTCTCTAACTGAAACCACCTGTTCACAGCTTTTATCTCTGACAGTACAGGATGGAGAAAATGCAGGTAAAGATTGTTGTTCTTGTCATTATACATTTGCTCAGAAACTGTGCTGCATTGCAGTGCTCAGAAACAGTTGCTAAACTAAAATGCAAAGTGAGAGCATCTTCTTGATCAAAGATTCTTTCAATGCAATCTGCTGTCACTAACCAGCGAGTGAGATTTGTGGTTATTTTTAAAGGGTACCCCCTAGATGTTCACTGTCTGATAAATAGTCCAATAGTCACTTTGATGCTTAGATGAATGCACAAACCAGTTGTAATTCTCTCCGATCATATATTCTATATTGCTAGGGAGCTGCTGCATTGTTTTTTTAGCCACAATGTCCAAGGAGGTGAGGTTACTTTTATTTGAGCAGTGGAAACGCAGAAAGATGCTTCCGGACCATGATGCTTGATCAGTCCATTGCTATGCCAACCGAATTTGCAATATCCAGGGCATTAGCTTGTAAAATGATGGCATCTACAATCCATGCAGCATCAGCCCTGAAAGATCGATCAGCCCCATATAAGTGGTGACAAATCTCTTGTGTTTATTTGATTGGTACTATGCAAAGTAACTTGTTAACGGTGATGTCAGTTGTTTGGTCCAAGTAAACAGAGTATGGTGAGCCACCGGTGCGCTCCTGTAGCTCTTCTAGACAGTACAGCACCAAAACAGACTTGATCGCAGCTGTACATTTGGTCCTGTCCATCTGAAAAGCTCCAACTTCATCCTGCAGAATATCACATAGATCATCCACAGCATTAATTGTAGTGTGGCAAGCAATGCACGTTGCAATGCAGAGTTCGCAGCATTTCTGGTTGTCACAGCATTACTAGCTACATGCTAGCATTACTCACTGACGCCACTATAAAATCCTTTTACACTGCATGTTGTGTTTGTGTGTTTCAGCATGGTCCCTCAGGTCTTGGTATTGCAAAATTTACAGTGAGCCTTGCATTTATCGGCTTTTGAAAGCAATTCAGTGTTTTAGGTCACTGTTGCTTTCCCACTCTTTTCTGTAACTTTGGCATCTTCTCTCCAGATCAATTCCTACAACTAAACTAAAACATCACTAAAATTAGCATCACAGTCTACCTTGACAACCCAGCCTGATTGATGACATCAGCCAATCGGCGATGCAAACAGGTCAAGGGACATCAACTGATAATGATGACTGACTGGATGATGTGTGCTTTAATATTACCATAGAATATTCATGTTTAAACTGCTGAACTGACCCCAAACCAACCCAGAGAAAATTTTACCAACACAAGTAGAATCAAAACTGCACAATCTGGCAACACTGTTACCCACCCTTCCCCCACAAATTTGCAAACAGCACACACTATATAAAAACTAATTATATGAAATAGTCATAGTGTTCACTAACCAGCTTGTGCCGAATAGACAGTCTTGACATTTTTTAAATTTGTGCAAAAGCATTGTATTGAAAGTGTCACAGACCTGGATAAAAATGAAATGAAATGAAATAAAATAAATGATTGATCATCAATTGAATTCTATTCCATTCCACTGAATTCAAGTCAATGCTACATCCCAGAAGGTAAAATGTATAATCAGTTTTTCTCTGTATCTATGAAATTCTGTTGATGTTCTTTCAGTTTTTATATTGTGTCTAAGTGCTTTTAGAATCAGGAATACTGGCATGCCGTCATACATACCAAACTGGATGTATAACATGTGCTGCTTAAAGAGGAGTATGAATTGTTATCAGTGTATTTTTATTTCTAAAGACTGGCTTTCTTTGCTAGTTGCACCCTGTCTACCCATCTTAATGCAACTGGATTTGACATTTCCCATTAAAACCTGATGCACATGAAAATGAGAACTGGAATAAGACTGCCACTTTGCCATTCATTTCAGTGTTGCTCTGTTTTCTGTGTGCAGCTGTTTTCAAAATTGCCATTGTTTTGGAACAGTAAAACACAACCAAGACACTAAACATGGCAAGTTTTGACAATGATAGATTGAGTGACTTTTTTTTCTCATTTTCAATATACCAACTGCTGAATAATGTACAAAAACTTTCTGTCACAATTTCTGAGGAGTAATAAATCTTTGTTAATGGAATGTTTTTTGAAGTTTTAAAATATTACTCCAGATATGGAGGCCACAGGCGTCACCCATGTTCAACACTTAGCCTGTGGCCCTACATTTACATGTACTATATTCCTACATATATGTTTATAAATCTGAATCCAGAAATCATCTCTCAATACCATCCCCAAACCAACAGTTTTTGGGTGAACTCTGGTGAAATGCACAACTCTGCTATTAAAAGGGACATATGATGCAAAACTCATGTTTAGTGTCCTTTTGTATTTCCATTTGGGTCTTTCCCACTCCTATAAAGACTCCAAGTGTAAAACCAAACCATACATCCATTTTCTGTGAGTCAGTGGAAGGATTTTGGTGTCAGGAATCATGACCCATTTGGATATCTCCCCTATTGTGATATCAGTTTAGGGAAGACCCACCCTGGCACCACAACCTTGAGACAATGTACTCCATGCAGCCAAAGATCCCTCCATATCAGGTGGGAGAAGACATTGAGAATTACTTTCTGCGTTTTGAGAGGATTGCCAAGACGTGGAAGTGGCCAGAGACTGAATGGGTGTGCAGACTTGTTCCACTCCTCTCAGGAAAAGGTCTGGAGCGTACATAGCCATGGATGAAGACTTGAAGGCACCATTGCTGACCGGGTTTGACATCTCACCTGAGACCTATTGACAAAAGTTACACTGTGCATTGGTGTCACCTGGAGAGACACCCACTGAGACATCATCCCTGAAAGGACTACCACTGTTGGATCCAGCTGGAGCAGTGGACCAAAGAGCAGATCAGGGAGGCCATCATCCAGGAACAACTTCTTTGCGTGCTGTCACCAGATGTGAGAACCTGGGTGAAGGAGCATGAACTGGATGATGGATTAAAAGTTGGCTCTGCAATCCCTCAACACTCGTAAAGGGGGACCTTCTATGTCAGGGGTGTCGAACTCGAGGCCTCAAGGGCCCCTGTCCTGCATGTCTTGCATGTTTCCCTGCCACATCTGATTCAAATGAATCCAGGTCTGCACAAGTCTGTTAGTGATCAATTAATTTGAATCAGGTGTGTTGTGGCAGGGAAACATGCAAGACATACAGGACAGGGGCCCTCAAGGCCTGGAGTTCAACACCCCTGTTCTACGCGATCCATCACATTGACAAGACCTGCTCATTCGGTTCGACCGACTGCAGAAACCCATCCTCCTGCTCCTCCAGCATTCCAGGTGTGGACAGAGCGTGGAGTGACTGTATGGCCTCAACCAGTTACCACCAACGCAGCATCTGATCCACCAGCTAACGGTAAAACACTGATTTGTTTTTATTGCCAGCAGCTGGGACACAAAGCCTCTGTGTGCCCACTGAGAAAAACAAAAGGTACTGGTGCTTGTTATGTACCCAGAACTGAGGTGGAAGCGACTGATAACAAAATAAGAAAAAAAGCATTTCAAACTGTGACTACGAATGGTCAACCGGTGATGGCTTTAATAGACATGCTTTAATAGACATGCTTTAATAGACATGATCAGCAGATGTCCGGTGTCTGTCAGTACTGTAAATTACAAAGAAACAGACACGTGGGTCACGTCACGTCACTTCCTGGCATCTGTTACATCCACTTTGGTGTGGTGGCAGAAGTTCGCTTGGTGTTGCTGCTGGTTCCATGATCATCACCGTTTTATATATCCCTCGCTGTTTGTGGATCGATTGTTCTCACGTATCGCCAATCCTTCTGCTCCGCGCTGTTCTCTGGGACTGCCTGACTGGTTAGAGAACCTAGCTGTGGAATAGCGTCAGCTAACCAGCAAGAGAAACCCCTGGTGCTTTGCTTCACTTTGTTTTGTCTTGTCTTTGGTTTTGCTCAACCACGCACTATTTTGCCACAGCCAGCATGGCCTCTGGTCGCTGGGACTGAAGTCTGGAGAACTGTTTGCTCCGCCAGTAGCTTCCAGCGCTTCCTGGGGCCTGTACTACAAAGCGGGGTTAACTTACTCAGATGTAACCCGGAGTTAACCTGCAAAACCGTGGTTGACAAAACCGGGCTATCTTGGTACTACGAAACGGACCTTACTCGGTACTATGACGCTGGTTATGAAGCTGATTTGTTGAACCTGTGTTAACCTACTCAGAGTTTGTGCGTGTTTACATAAAAGTGCATGTTGCCACACACGTTACCGTTTTTGATGATGGCGCGATCACCTTACTTTACCGAAGAAGCATCCATTATCATAATGCAGATCTTTGAGGAATTGAAATTAACTTTATGGAGGGAAATTAAACACATCAGCCGCTAATAAAGCAAAGCAGTTTTTTGGCAACAAATTGCTAATCAGGTAAATGCGTAGGAAAGGGCTGTTTTGCCCTCAATACATTCTTTAAATCTGTGTTACAAACAATTATTAACCTGTGAAATGTCTGAAATATTGGGGAAATTACCTACTTTGAATTAATAATGCGTAGATGCCATATAATTCAGTGGACGGTGTACCTAAGGTGACCATATTCTGAAAACCCAAAAACACAAAGTAGCTTTATAAACCATGCATTTATATAAAACAGTAGCATAAGTGTCTGGCTGAAGTGGGGAAAAGAAAAAAAAAAAGATACAATTCAATTCAATTCAATTTATTTATATAACGCCTATTTACGACAAGTCATCTCTAGGCGCTAGATACAGGGTGGTAGGTTTGAACCTGCAATTTAATGCATGGATGATCACTTGTTTAACCATTGTATGTAACTGTTAGGAGTGGAAGTACTTCATAGATAGACCCTGTATCTCACTCCTATTTAGCTAATTGTAAGACAAACAGTCAGAATAATTCATTCTTTTCTTGAGTGGGCTAATCTACATCAGAATTTATAAGTCCCCCTCCCCCATGGACACCCTGGGCAGGGCATAAAAAGTGGACATGTCCGGGCAAAAGAGGACGTTTGATCAGCCTAGACATACTTAGATGTAAAGTTAATTAATTCCTAAATGGGCTACTTTGACTGTATAATTGTTAGATTATATAACCAACTGGTTCATTATTTTTATTATGCACATGGTCAAGACTTTTTCCACACCTCAGATTTTGCTTTCCTTGCCTGTGCAAAAGTGCGCCGGAGCGTCTTTGCAAGCCCGAACTCGGCCCAAACCCGTGCAATATGATTGAAATTAAGCATATTCAGCCAAAGATCTTAAGCTCTACCCTTCACAATTTGTGCCCCAGTGTCACTCGGATCATCCAGGTATGACAGCATTAGCTTGGGAGAGATTGTTGGTGGAGGGGCGGTACTGATAAAGTGAGTAGTTAAGCAGAAACCTCAAGTTAACCAAAAACATAACCTGCAAAACCCTGGTGTTTCCTGGGCAAAGTTGTGGCTCGGCAATGTCCTTATGGAGACAAAGATATATGTTTGCACACGTTTATCTGCACTGTAGGTTAGACGCCACTTGCTTCTTTATGTCCAGGTGTTGTCACTTCCACTGGCCAACCCGAGCAACTAGACATCAGCTGTCAAGAAACCAATGATTTGGGGGCAGAGAAAGTGACGTCACGGTCACATGTTCAGTTGATTCCCACCAAACATACATTTTTGTTTATTAGATTTATTTTGTGGTTATATAGACCTGTGTGCTTATCATATGACAATGGTGCATGTAATTGATATGATTTTTCTATTATTTATAAAACAGCATTGTTGGCTATATAGGGGAGAAAATCATATTTATTAATAAATGTTTGCCTAATGGGAATATAAGAGACTGCCTGAAGAGAGTCTGTGTGGGAATTGAGAGTGGAGTATGGTGGAGAGTGTTGGATCATTTGAATTATTGGATTATTGTCCTAAGAGTGGAGCCATTTTTGAATACTGGACAACTGGAGGACCAGTATCATTTTTTGTACATATGCAAATAGTTTCTTGCCTCTTCTACACTGAACTGCACTGCTGAACACAAGTGGGAGCACAAGCACAATAAAAGCTTGCCATCATTTTATTTTCCTGAGAAGAACCCCGTCACACTGACAAATGTGGGGGCTCAGCTCAGTATTTGGGGCCCTGTGGTGCTGTGGGTTGACATTGAGAATCAGTGGTGCTGGCACTGCAGGGGATGGCTTTGCTGTGGTGGAGCGGTTGGCGTGGGCATGCTTGGATAGCCCTTGTCACCTGACACCGAGCATCCCGGACAGGATCCATATTGGCTGAACTGGATTGTCCTGATTGCAATGGACTGGCGATCTGTCCAGGGTGTCCCCTGCTCTTTGCCCGGAGAGAGCTAGGATAGGCTCCAGCAGACACCCGTGAAATAGTAGATATTGGATGGTCCTGATGAGTAGGACAGGAAATCTGGAGCACTTTTGGAGGTCTGCTGCATGACACTGACTCAAAACACCAGCACCAACAGTGATTCAGTCTGAAGTAGTGGTTGTTGTCACTAGTTGGTGCAGAGTGTCACGGTGCAATATTGCTGCTTCATGTCACTGTTGGATTGTCTCAGCTCAAACATGAATTGGGGCATGACATCAACTTCACACCACCACACACCCACCATACACTCATCTTCATCATCATATTGCACTACAACCAATGCATTATCAAACAACACACACTACAGTCACTGTCTTTTGTCTTTTGTATCTTCCACTGTTGGTATATTTTAGTCCTCTGACAGAATCATGTTCAAATAAAGTTTATTAGATTAGAATGTCAAGAGGGCTGAAGTACACGTTCACCCACACTCTCACCTACGCACAAGGAAATTTAAAATAGCTGCAAGATCAAATTGCATATAAAAGGAAAAGGAATTTTTGTCAACCTTGGCACTAACCCATAACATATATGGAGACAAAAAAAAGAAAAGAAAAAAGGGTTAGGGTTCATGAACATGTTTTGTGTGGCCCATAGACCTATTCTAACTTGTTTATAGGAGGCATAATTGGTCCCCTTTCATGTCAAGCTACAAACAAGTCCCCTTAATCCCATTAGTTCTGGTGACATAATTGTTAGATTGTATAAACTGAATTAAAGCCCAGCTAAAACCAGCAATTATCTTTTCTTTCTTTTTATCTCATTGGGATCATTTTATCTCAAGTCATTATTACTTAGCAGATAAGACTGAATTGATTTGTGCTGTAAGCAGATGTATGGATTTATGTGCCACACAATGAGGTACTGCCACAAAGTTGTTTTTAAATGCTGAATCTCTAAGACATTATCAGGGAGGTTTCTTTAAAAATTAAAATACATAAATAAATAAGGAGCTGTAAGTTTGTTTGCTTTTTTTGTGAAAGAGTTGTAAAAGAATAATTAAGTAAACTTTGACTGGAAAGGTTTGATTTATTTTTTTAACTGCCAGACTGTGGTTTGTGGGCTTAAATACTCAGTTGAGAAGTTTTGCTTTTTACTGTCAAATGACCACCTCATGTCTCAAAACTTTACTTTCTCCCAGACTTTGTATGTCTTTGCCCAATGGTACTTAAAACAATAGCTCTAACTGTGCACTGCTGACAAGCTCTTTCTTTCTTTTCTGGTCTCTTAGAAAAGCACTTGATTGTTTTAGAGCTGATGTCCTCAGTATTGAGTCCCCTCTGAATAATTTCCAGCAGTGACTCTACTTAATTCTCTCACTGAAAAAAAACCAAAAACAAACTAAGAATCAGCCAAATGGTAATTTCCATCCTGCTGCAAACAGATATTCCCCTAGCTCATTATGTTAGTCTAACAAATATTGTAGTGGCAAAGAGTAACCCTTTATAGATTCCCATTTTAATAGAAATAGAGAATGTAGACTAAAGTATAAACCATTACTTATAATACTACAACACATTTTCCACATGATTTTGGAAGAGTAGATATCTTGAAGATATGTTGTAAACATTTAAGTTTTCTTCATTAGGAAAGGCTTGGACCAACTAAGGATTCACATTCGATGAGTCAAATTTATGTTAGAAAGGCCTGTTACTTTTGCTCTCTAACTATTTATTTGGACATTCCTTCAGTTTTAAAGGGATGTCACATCCAGATAGCATCACTTTAGTTATTTTCATAATTTGAAAATTTCAACAAGCACAATATGAAAAAAAATCATACTGTTCTAATTTTAGACATATTCTAATATTTAATTAATACAAGACATATTCAATTCAATTTTTTTGTTCAGTAATACTTCAGTTATACACACTAAAGGGTAACATGGTGTCAATAGTTTAACATGCCACTGTACGGACATTTCACAAAAGTATATAAAGAATTATACATCAAAATGTAAGTAAGAATCTGTGGTTTCTTAAGATGCAAATGTTATCACAGCTTTATTGTTGACAAGACAGAAGGAGGGGAAGCCCACACGTGTAAAGCGGAGAAGACGCCTGTGATGAAAGCAGCCAAACAAAAGAAATGTCACATAAAGTGTTTCTAAAATAAAAGGAACTGAACTAATTCCACTCTGTTGTTGTTTATAAGATGCCAGTGACTCCATCTTTTATTCATCAAGACGCAAGGCGGCTGGAGGTTCTCTGTCTTTCTCTCATACTCACTCCCTCAAATCTCATTTCAAACAGAGCCCATTGAGCCGTGGAACTGCACTCTGAATCACAATGAACTTGTTTTTATTTTTTGGCATTTTCTTCGTTGTTTTCTCAGCAGGAAAAGGATAGAGAAAAAAAAAGATAAGTGGCTAGCACATAGAAGGAACCATTTCAACCTTTCAGCATATTACCTGACAATCACTACTATGTACGAGGCACAGATGTAGATTCACAAACAGGAAGCTGATGAGGGTGTTTTATAATTTTGGGCAGGTCCTAGTTTCAGAGTTAGCAGCCATATCTGATACCCACAGAAACAGACAGACCTGTCAGTACGGGGTAAATGGGGATTCTGTCACTTAACCATTTAAAATAAATGTCCTTGATTTTAAAACATGTTTCCAGATGCACTGAGAACTACTAGAGTTAGCTACTTTCCTCAGGAGAGCCTCCTAATGTTATTCACAATATTTAATGGGGAATTTCACGCTCATCTCCTGAACTGACCAAAGTGCATTGTATAGTTACGCCTCATTAGGCAATCTACAGGACTTTCTCCCTGTGGATATATTGCACCTTTATTTTTCCTTCTTCATTTTTTGAGATATTAATAGACATGCTACATTTCTCATTTACAACTGTACATTCCCTTTGGGAATACATTGTGTCACTGGGGGATTTAAGTATGCATTTCCGCAAGACCCGTCACATCTTCATACCCTCTACAGATGCACAAAGGAATATATATTTTATAAGTGTAAAAGTGTATCAGAAAATAAAAGTGACACACCCGCATTTAAGTCTGTCATGCATCCCCGTACTCGATCTGTACTGCATGTAAAATGGTGGCAGGCAAGTTCATTTCCGAAAGTCTTCCCAGGGGCAGTGGTCCTCACTCCAGAGTCCCACACACCAACACCATGATCCAGCTGCTCTGCACCAGTTCTAGGTAATGAAGGTGGTCCACCAGAATAACCGTGGAATGTCAAAATCCACTTTGCCCCCTGAAAATTCAACCCCAATTCCAATGAAGTGGGGACGTTGTGTAAAAATGTAAATTAAAAATGCAATGCAATGATTTCCAAATCCTTTTCAACCTATATTCAATTAAATATATACCAAGACAAAATATTTAATGTTCAAACTGCTAAACCTTACTATTTTGTTTTTGTTTCAGTTTTGTTTTTTTTGTTTTGTTTTGTTTTGTCTGACTGAATTTTGCGTACAGATACGCTGTTTGAATGGTTTAATATGATTGGATCGTGAGTAAATCGCTTCCCACGTGGGATGCGTTCTTATGATTGTCTGAAACAAGGAAGATATCTGATTGGTTGCAGATCATTTGTGTTAGAAAAAATACATTTGTGAGTTGGAGGCATGGCAGGGGAGTCTCAAAATTCACTCACGGATTCAGCGAAGTCCCCAGACCAGAAGCCGTTTGTAAATCGAGTTATTTGTGTGTGCATCAGAAATACATGTGTGAATCTTGCCCTGTGCATCTGCGAATCCTCCCGTGCATTACGATCACGATACAATCACATTAAACCATTCAAACAGCATATCTGCATGCGAAATTCAGTCAGAATGAAGGTAGATTTATGTCTTTATTATTCAATTCCAAAAAGTTGCTTCAATCAAAAAAGTAATATTTTCAAAGAAAAAGACTGTTCAAATGC
>JBAMYA010046069.1:0-11261 GCA_037176975.1 Arrhamphus sclerolepis | reverse complement strand
CACGAGTTGCTTTGCATCGACCATTTATGGTTGAATGTGGGCGTGTAGAGGGCAGGACAGGAGGAGGAACCTTGTACACAAATGTTGAAGTGCAGCTGTGATTTATCAAGGAGGAATTGCTGCTGGTGTGCGTACGTAGGGTTTTGTAGATCGGGATGTTTTTTTGGCGTACGCCATTTTTGGCTTTTGGTTGTACGCACATTTTTAGTATAGATCCTACACAATGTTTAGTAAATGAGACCCCTGGAACGCTGAATGCAGTACATGTATGTGTGATGGTCCACACCAGATGCCTCCGAGCCCAGAGACGTCAACATAGCCTCCAACATCAGACTTCTATTTGCACAATAAAGGGTAACTTGTGAATGAAGCTACGTCCTGTACTGCTTGACAAAGGTTTACTGGGTTAATGTCTTCATCATGTGTTTGTATCAGCTGTTAATGAATGACTGTTCTGAATGCAGGAATCAGTGATCGCAGGTTCCCAAATGAAGTTTGCATTCATGTCCCTGACAGATGAGAGCCACAACTAGACAGATATAGGGTTTGAAAAGAGACCATAGGACCTCCTTACCCAGGAGGTGGGACCAAATCAAACTGCCTCTGCATGCAGTTGGTCAGAGCGACAACCAATCAGAGCAACAAACATGGTGATGCATTCAGAGCAACTGTGGAACCAAATGTTGTGGAGAGACGCCAAAATAATGAAAAGAATTCTAACCATTGTTTCTGTTTTGTTTTGTTTTTCAGAATTTGAGGATAACCAATATCTTCGAAAGATGTCAACTGTTCGTTCTGTCTAACTTTAGCTAGGTACAGCTAACCTTAGACAGATACTTAATCATGTTCAGATTACTTCTTGAATAGCTTCCTTTGTCATTACAGCAAGTTTAGCAGATGTCTCTTACCATCTGTAAATGAGATGGACCTCATCCACCACAATCACTAAGAGATTTTCACAGAAGTCCAAGTCTTTAACTGTCAATAACAATGCTAGTTTAAACGACTGTGGTTCCTCTGCTGCAGCCATCATATTTGTTTGCCATCCAGACAACAACGTCTCAGCTCCCTCTCACGGACTCTCTACAAGGATATGATCTGATTAGCTTCCAAGACTTTTGGGCATAACTAATGAGCTCCAGCAGAGGGAATCTAGACGGACCTGCTGAGCAAATCCAAATTCTCTGACGGTACATTTAGACTGTTTATATTTCACCTCCATTTAAACAATAAATTGTGTCCACACCATCTTTTTTTTGGAATGAGTTGAGGGCCTAAAATGCAAAAGAAAAACGAAAATGGATAAACAAGAACAATTGTTAATAGATGTCAGGAGAAAAATAAATACATGTATTTGGATAATAAGGGAAGCTCTGTTAGAAAATGCTCATTGTCAAAGACATTTGCATAAAATGTTTTTGGAAGATATTTGCAAATGAAATCATTTTAAGAGTTTTTGTCTTAAACACTGCAGGAACAGCAGAAGACAGATGGCATCTTTTTTTTTTTTCCTTGCATCAGCATCGGATTAATTTGGAAGTAAAGCTCTGACTTCGCCCGCCCATAATCTGACAGATACGATGATATATTTCAATAAACCTTGAACTATTTTTCTATTGTTTTATTACATGAAAAAAGCAACATACCTTGCTGAATGTGCAAAACTAAACACTTTAATCAGTGTCTTGTAGTACTCAAACGTTATGAGTTTTGTTTATTTGAAATTTAATGCATTTCACTCCCAGTGGAAATGCATTCAGAACATTTAGCTATTAAATGTCTGAAAGTAAAATTATGGAAAACTTTGGATCCGTGAAACTATTTTTCAGCCGTTGTATCTTTCACAAGTGCAGATTTCCAGCAGTAAATGAATAAATTTATGTGTTTAAAAACAGGCTTTGTGAGAATATGAATCTTCTCATTCATTATGCTCAGCAACATGAGCAGATGGTCTCTCGAAATTCTCCTGGCCATATTTCTATGCATGTGTATAAAAAAAAAATGGACTGAATACCAACAAAAATTTAAGCTGAAAATTTACTCATTTAAAAAAAAGTCATTCAAAGAAAAAGTCTGAATTCTGCAAAACTGCCTCAGATGCTTGCACCTTTTTTTATATCGTCCCCAATTCAGTAAATACAACCTGCATGACCCACTACACAGATTACACCAACATTTTATGATAATTTTATTTGAGAAAAACTGAGAGGAAATGAGAAACCAGTGTGTGAAAAACAACAGCACACTCCTTTTCCTTCCATAGGAAGTAAAAGAATAAAACACATGCTGCTAATTAAATGCACTTCTTCTTCTCACCATCAGCACCATTTGCCTGAAGGAAAGACATCAGCAATAATCTTAGAAAATTAACTAGCTGACCATCAATCTAATAAGTGTTATCAGGCCATTTCCAAACTCTTGAAGCTCATCATTATACAGCAAGAAATAATCTTCACAAGTGGAATCAGTTGAATAATTGATGTCTTTATTTTGAACACAAGCACAAAACAAAACAAAAAATAAATCAATGATAATAATATTAAAAAAACGATAACAATCAATAATTAATAAATGTGCTTTCATGAACAAAAACAAAGCAAAAAGTAAATAAATAAAATAAACAAGAATTAAATACATATAATCCCAAATGCAATCAATATCATGTTCGAAAAGCAGTCTAGTCAGTCTTCCAAAGGCAAAACAAGTTTATTTGTATAGCACATAGCAACTAATTTACATTATGAGAGAGAATAAAACAAAGAAATACAGTGAATGCAAAGAAAATAGAAAAATAACAAAAATAGAACACAATACGTTAAAAGTTAGGAAGTTAGGCCACAGTTACTTTGCAATACCAACATTAAAATGGCTTCAAGTTAAAACAAAAATGTTTGTTTTTAAAATCAATTTAATTACATCAAATGTGGCTGTAAACAAATGAGTTTTTAACTTTGATTTTGAAAAACTGAGGGTTTCAGCGTTCCTGCAGTTTTCTGGGAGTTTGTTCCAGACGTTTTGGAGCGTAAATGTGGAATTCTGCTTCTCTGTGTTCGGTTCTGATTCTGGGAGCAGAAAAATGCTCTTTGACTAGTTTAAAAGTGTTCTAAAGGTTTCTGGAACAGCGTCTCCTATCCCCAAGCTCAGACAATGAAGAGGTACTGAGAACAACTTTAATATCCAGGACATTTCTGCTTGTGGCCCCATCATGGTGACATACGGAGAAACACTCTTCTTCCTTTAAAGAACATCAATACAAATGTTTTTCTATTTCACAAAGTTGCATCTGAACAAAAATCATTTGTATAGACAAGTCCAAAGCAAAGTTCTTGGTTCATAATGGATATTTACATTTAGTGAAAACAAGGTTACATCACACTTGACAACAATGTTGCTGATCACAGATATGCAGATGACACTCTGATCTACTGGATCTTTCACCAAATGACTCTATTAGAGTTCCTCTGTCAGTCCTTCCTGGATGCAATCAAGCTTCCTTCAGTTAAATCAGAATAAAACAGCAGAAATTCTATTTGGTAACAAAATAGCCAGAATGAGAGTTGTCTTCCAGCTTGAATCCAGATGGCTCAAGACAAAATCCAGGTTCAGAATCTTGGAGTTTTAATTGACTCAGACCTGAACTTCAGCAGCCACATCAAGGCTGCAGCTAAGACAGCTTTTTACCTCCTCAGACAAGTCTCCAGGGTCAGAGATCTGACATCCACAGCTGATTTAGTGAAGCTCATTCATGCTTCATCCACTATAGCGCTCTTCTGTCTGGTCTTCAGCTCATCCAGAATGCTGCTGAGAGTCCTCACCGAGAACCGGGAAAACTGTTCTGAGATCCTCCCACTGTGGACCAGTTACATGCAGAACAGACTTTAAAGTCTTGCTGTTACGCTCCAACTGAAGAAACTTTTAAATGTAACTGTTTTCTATATCTTTGTCAAGTCTAATTCTTCTACACATCTATTCCTTATCTTAACTATTCTTAGCTGTTTGATCATTGTTTGTTTGATCAAATCTGGTTTTTTTTGCATGTTTTTACTAAGCATTTTAATTGCTGTTCTTATTAATTCCATTTTTAAACGTTTTGTTTGATTTTTCTTTCATCTTAATTCCTTTTGTAAAGCACTTTGAGTTGCCTCTATACAAATACAAATAACCCACCCCGCCTTTCCTCTCTTTGACTCTTAGAGGCAAACATTTCAGCTTGATGGTGCAGACTCCTGATGATGGACAGTTTGTGTTCCAGTGGGTGATGTGATTCACAAAGCAGATATCGGCGCGCGTGTGAGGATTTCCATTATTCCTCAGTGCAGACGCTTCCATCTTCCACAGTCCAATAAAATTAACTTATCTTCAGCATAGGTTGGCGGTGGCGGAAAGCTACTTATACCTGTATTTCAGTAAAGGGGATTCAAAGCAGGAGCGTCAAACTCTATTTCATCCCAGTCTACACCATCACCATGGTTACCCTTACAGGTTACTTTCTTATCCACCTATGCTGTCAGATTTCCTGCTAGTGCCTGTGCTCAGTCATAAAAAAACATACAAAATAGATTTTAAAAAGTACATTTAAAAGAAAAAAGATTTTGTGGCTCTCGTGGCCTTTATTTATAGTATGGAAACAGGAAAGCAGGCCAGACATGCAGCAAAGGGTTGCAAGCCGGGAATCGAACGTGCAATCACTGCAGCAGGACTGTAGAATCGGTGCATGGCTGCTTAAACCAGTCAACTACCCAGCAGGCAACACAAAATTGAAATCTTTTGATGGAAATTATCAATTTTTTTGTGGCAAAAAAATTATATTTTCCACTTTTGTTTTAAAATCTTTTGGAGACGTTTGCTAAATCTTGCCTCTATGACATGAACCAGCTGCTCTCCACATTTCGTAAGTGGCGGGCTGGATTTGGCCCGCAGACCTCGAGTTTGACGCGTTCATTCTTGAGCATCATCAGCAACCGCTCCACCACACTTACCTCCGCATCCCAATGATGCTTATTCATGACATAGTACTGTTTATTCATCCACAGACGAGCTGAACTCTTTAAAGAGGTCACATGTTGTGAGGTTTGACCAAAATAGAAGCCAGTTATTATTTCAGTGTTATATAGGAATGCCTTATTAATGAGCTGAGGATTGCGGTGTGCCATGAATAAGAAGCAGCTATTGGCTGATAAATGTGGATTATATATGGCCTGGAGGAAGCATAAATAGTTGGCCTCAAGGTCAATAGTGTCTTACCATTTGCACAAATCTTCTGCAGACACTCTTCTGATGGAACAAAAAGAGGAAATGCTTAAATGAAGAAGGTAAAGAGTTTATCTGAATGACTCAACCCCAGCCACAAGAGGTTGTTGAAAATGATTTCTCAGGCCTGACTTTCCCACACGAGAGAGCAAATCCTTTTACGGGGCACCAGAGAGCGTCTGATTCGGTCAATGCGGCATTGTTTTCTACTCCATTTATAAGATTTAGGGCTGTGTTGAGGAGCAATTTTAATCAGATGTTTAATTACAGTTTGCCTCATTAAACTTCTTCCTGGTGAAGGGATAGGTTTATGGAACAAGAAAGAAACAATCTGCCCTCTGGATCAGAGTTGCAATCTTTCAAGTTAACACATGGGCTGAAAAATGGGATGTGTTTGCATTTTGTGGATCAATAGTTGCTGGTCCCCTGAGCTGTCCACACAGGCTGGAAAAAGTGTGGCTGAAGGCTACACTTTATCCAGAGCCCCCCACCCCCCCATTCCCAGACCCCTGCTTAGCTGATGATTACCATTGTAACTCGCCCTCTTTGGGAACAGTTAAATCAAAGTGAAAGGATATTGCTACTATAGAGATTTTAACCTCATAATGGAGGGAAAAAAAAGCAGCATTGTGACGCATAAACATGCAGGATGTCACATCAAAAAGGCTCTATGGGATGAAATAGAGGTCAAAATGTGAGAGAAGCAAAGGGCCAGAGGCTTATTAGTGGCATTACACAACTGTACTCATCCCGGACGTGCTCATAACCACCGTGTAGAAACGTCTGCTTCATCCTCACAAGGGCGTCGCAGCCACCTTAAGCTGCATCTTGACAAGTCTCCCTCCGAGCAAATCTTGTCCTGTCTTTGATCCCCAATTAACATAAACGCAAACAGTGAGTTCCCCTTTCAACTATCAGAGATTACAGTGAGCTGCTTGTGATCATTAAACTGTAGCTACATTTACATTTCGCACCTCCATCAGTAAGTTTCAGTAAACTGTAACAAGCAGCATCTTAAACAAGGGAGGAATTATCTTTATAAAAGTGCAACATTTTCACATGTACTTTTGTATCTCCCCACGTTCTTATTCCACCTCAGTTGGCGACTCTGCTCTGAATTTCTCCAAGTCTTGTGTCAAAGACGAGGCCTGCGAGTAAAATCCGCCCCGCAACTTTATTTTATCTGACCTGTGACAGTCTACAGCGTCATTTTAGAAAATAGATTTTATATATGTGATTTTTAGGGCAAAATGTCGAAATTATAGAAAGATTAACAATTTAAGGACTTATGTCAAAATGTTGCAGAAAATGTGCACTTTAACAGCAAAATGTGTTTTTCTTTGTTTTTTTTTCTTTTCTATACAAACATGAACATTTTCTTTTCAATTTTTGAATTGACAAGAAATAAAGTGATTTTTTTATGAATTTTAAGATGACTAAAATATATGGCAAAAATTCCTTTTTTTATGAAAAAAATGAAAAAAAAAGTGATATCCCAAAATTCTCCAGTTTACAAAGTTTTAATGGAAAAAAGGTCAGTTTTTTTTATTTGTGACTTAATACAAAGGCCTCAATTTTATGGAAAAAGGCAGCAAATTTTGTGAAATTTATGATTTTATGACAGCATTTTTTTTTTTTAAATGTCTCCAGGGTTTTTGGTTGTTGTTGTTGTTGTTTTGTTGTCTTTAACAAGTCCAGGAACTAGTGGGAAATCTGACAACACAGCTGGTTTAGAAAGTAAAGACCAAGGCCATTTAAGGGTAACCATGGCGATGATGTGGCCCAGGATGGATTAAACTTTGACATCCCTGATGTAGGATGACTGAAGCTCTCATCTTGTCTATTCATGAAACAGGAGAGGATCAGTAAAAAGATCGATCAGTGAAGTGAGAGTCACACTTTTTTGCCTCAGCCGTGTCTTCACCACCACAGACCGCTACAGTCCAGAGTCCTGCTGACCCCGGATACTTGAACTCTTCTACCTGAGGCAGAACCTCGCTCCAGACACGGAGAGACCCTTCCACCCACTTCCAGCTGAGAACATGTTCATGTTTGGAGGTGCTGATCCTCAGCGAGCTGTTTCACAGTCAACTCTGACATGGCATCTCCCTGCATGATCTTACTTTCCTTTTAGCTTTAATTTGTATTTGAATAATGGCACGGTCACAAGTTATGTTGCTCTTCCTTACTCATATCCTTCCAGAGTGCACGCTGCAATTTGTTAGTAAGTTTATCTCAAAAACGAGCCTGAGGGTACAAAGTAACATCATAAGTGAAGACATTTCCATGAAAAGGTCTGGCAGAATAAGTACGACATAGAAGTGGAGTGATCTAAACATTAGACCGACAAAAAACAGGTGGCTGGTTGTGAAAAGGGAAACATTTTGGATAATGAAATTGACCAAAACTGATTCAACTGATTAGATTTTTTTTTTAAGCGTTCCTCCACAAATACTGCAGCAGAATGGAGGGTCCTCATCTCGAGTTGCAGTGGAGTAGTCTTTCTCTGGAGGATGATTAATGAAGGTATCTGCCCACAAAAGCTAGAAGTGTTCTTCCTCATCAGACAAGTGATGCTGATTAAGCTTCTGAAGTGTACTCTGATTACTAGCTCACCTCTTTCTTTTCTTTTCTTTTTTTTTTTTAAGCTTGGGTGTTATGCCTGTGTGTGTGCGTGTTCATATATTTGTGTAGTATCGGCGCTCATAGGACTTGGGGGTCTGTCAGCTCGACCTGTGCATCAGTTCTACGGCGTTCATCTCTGTGATATTCGCTCAAGGCCTTCGGCTGGTTCTCCACTGTCATTTTCTGACTTCCTGCTGCACCAACCTGATCTATATGCAGCATAACTGCTCTGAGCGTTTGCCAGCTCTGGAATTTTACCAAACTGTGAATCATCCACCCCTGACAAGAGAGCAGTTCATCCTCAAACAACCCCACATTAACAAGTATTCACAGCATTGTGAAATTGTTGGTGAAACTGGTGAAATGTTGAAATGGACTGGTATGGAATCACGCTATTTATCAGTCCCACAAACTGAAATTTAGTTTCACATCTATTAAAATTAACATCCGTCTCTGGAACATCCTGTGCTCACAGATCTTTTGGAAAACAACAAAATTAAGTATAATTCAATCTCGTAATTTTTTTCTCTTTTTTTTTTTGACTGGGGAATGCAAAGACAAACGGTGGATACAATAAATGAGCATCTCTTAGGAATATTATGAGAAAAAAAACGACAGAATGTTTATAAGTATAACATTTTCCCACTTATTCATAGCCGCCGGCATCTCATTCATCTAATTGAAATATTGCTGAAATTTGCCAAGTGCATTCACCCTCTCAAGGCTATAAACTAATGATCTCATAGCTATTCCTGCACCAGCTACCTGAGCATAAACGCTTCTGCAGGACCAAAACCCAAACCCAAACCTAGCCTGTATCTGAATTTTAAAGACCTCGCCAAGCTTGGCCCAAAGTAATTGTACATGTGAAGAAGGTATATTACATTAATTATGCAAGCTCCCTCACAGACATTACTCAGGCTCGTTTATATTAACTGGCTTCCTTAGCGTGCTTTACTGTATGTTGCAGAGTTTTGATTTATTATGGAAGTCAGATTCTTTGCCGAGCAGGTGAAAATAAAGCACAAAATAGTGAGTCTCTGGAACTCTG
The DNA here is from genome assembly GCA_037176975.1 of Arrhamphus sclerolepis. Lineage (NCBI taxonomy): Eukaryota > Metazoa > Chordata > Actinopteri > Beloniformes > Hemiramphidae > Arrhamphus > Arrhamphus sclerolepis. The sequence goes on along the minus strand of JBAMYA010046069.1, from coordinate 2,335 downwards.
AGCCAAATTCCTATTTAAACTGTCCTCCACATACTCACACCAGTTACAGCTGTTTTATAGTAAAATAGCATTTTACACATAGAGCATCCCTGCTTCACCAGAACACCCATGTCCAGAAAAGGTGCAAAAATCAGTTCTGACCTTCTCTGACCATGTTGCTTCAGTTTACCGGTCGTGTCCCTTTGCACCCTCTTTGTTTCCTGATTCAGTTTCTTTCTTCTCATTTGTGTTTTGATCAGTCATCTGGATTTCCAGCAGCTCCTCTGTGGCTTTCTGGGAAGATATTATCTTTTGCTCTTCAAACTCAACGGCCACTTATTCGCCGGAAAAACAGCAAGTACATTGTTGATGGGGCGCAAACTGGACCACCAGTGCTGGCGCTGGGAACAGGGTCGAGAGGAACCTGGAACCAGGACAATGCAGTCATCAGTGTCTCTGCGCTCATTTCAAACGACATGGCTGCCATGCAAATGTTCAACCCTTGCTTGAAAATGACACAAACATTGGCAGTTTTTAGAGGTCACCGCTCTATCTATCCCTCTGCTTGGATGAAGGAACACCACCTTAAACTTAACCTTTCAAACACAGATGTTTCAGTTATCCCTTTTCATCAACCTCAATACGAACATAAATACTGCTTCTTCTACCGTCACTCCTACGAAGGTCACTAAGAACCTGGGTGTCATGGTGGATGACCTCTTATCCCTCTCTGACCACGTTGCTTTGAGCTCTGCAGCATCCAGAAACAAGACCATACCTGACTCAACATGGATCACAACTCCTGCTTCAGGCTGTGGTGATATCCCGCCTCCATCACTGCAATGCCCTCCAAGCTGGACTTCCAGCTTGGGTAATAAGAAGATCCACAAAGAGACGGCAAGTCTGGTCTTTAATCAACCCAGAAGGGTCCATGTCACATAGCTGTTATTTGAGCTACATTGGCTACCTGTGGCTGCCCCAATAAAACACTAGTAGCTTACACTCGCCTACTAGGTGGTCTCAGGGTCCACACCTGGTGATATGACCTCAGTTGTAAAGGCTTATACCTCTTCTTGTTTGTTGCGATCATCACAAGAACATCGATTGTTCTCTCTTAAAGAAGATCTCAGTGAGACTGTTCTCCACGTGGTTCCTCAATGGTGGAACAAGCTACCAGTAGCTACCAGTAGCTACCAGAGCAGAGTCCTCTCTCTCTACGTTCAATAAGCTCTTGAGAACTCTCCTCTTTCAAGAATACCTTCTGCTGTAGCTGTGTCCTCTCTTTAACTTCCTAACGTGCGCTTGAATCGTGTCCGAGCTGCTCTGACTTGTATGCTGCTCTCACCTGAATGCTGATTTAACTGCTCTTATTTTGTAAGTTATTGTGGCTTGATTGTATTTCCTCTGTTGTAAATCACTTTAGATAAAAGTGTTTACTTAATGTGATGGAACAACCAAAAACAAAACTTCAACAATATGAATATGTAGTCCTGTTTAACAATGCGGCAACAATGAATTTATGTATGCTTTTATTTAATGTGCCTCATCTGCCATTCTGACAAAGGTCAGTGTAAAATCCATTCAAAGAGAAGCTGAGAAGCAGCATGCACATGCATAATCTGTCGCTGAAGCCTCTCAAGGGCTCTCCAAAGGGTTTATACTGTACACATAATTTATATTTGTTTACCCACTTATGTGGTCCTAGTGGGAAATGATGATCACTCAAAGCAATATTAGCACATCAAATATTGTACCAAGTTTTACTTGGCCGCTGCGGGACACAGTTTGCCAAGCAAAATAAAGAGTCCCTATTGATTGTTCTCATGTTTGACCAAACAGCTGCTCTGCTCTCGTGTCAATCAGTGCATTATGGTAAACACAGGTCTCCAGCACATTTGCCAGTTAAATAGCAAGCCTCTCATGAGGACTTCATTCAAATAGACTTATTCCCTTGATCTCTCCAAAACATGTTTGGATGCTTTTTTCCCCTAATTTAAAGTAAATGCATTGTGTGACCTGCATGCTTGACCCCTAACTTCCCAAAAGTAAATAAATTAAAACTTAGTGCAAACCACAACTGAAATGCATCAACTTCGATGTTATTTTCTCATTAGTCTTTTGAGGAGGAACAGCCACATAATAGATAACGGACTAATAAGCAGCCAACAATCTTGGCCTCATAAAGTTAAATGAAAAATATTATTTTCATGACTTTTAAAGGTTCCAAACTGCTACATACGCATTTTTCATGGCATCTATCCGTCATTTCAGGTTGTGCATGATTGGGTAAGTAGTATATTGTATAAAAGCTCTGAAAGAGGAGTCATACAAGGATTTTGGAGATTCCCCCCCCCCC
>JBAMYA010046068.1:0-11262 GCA_037176975.1 Arrhamphus sclerolepis | reverse complement strand
AGATAGATAGATAGATAGATAGATAGATAGATAGATAGATAGATAGATAGATAGATAGATAGATAGATAGATAGGCCTATATATAATGTCCTGTTTCTAATGCACCCTATTTAGACTTAGTGATGATTAAATGAAAGGATGATTGAAACATGAATACTTAAAAAGAGCTAGAGTGAGAACCATTTGTTAAAAGATTTATTTATTTGCTTTTAATCAGTCTCAGATCTGTTCAAAATCATCATTAAAACATATTATATACTTTTACATGAAAAAGGCATGTGCACATGCTAGTTGAATTCCATTTCATCTTGCTAACCAGACTATCACAAGACATTTCTGATGCTGCTTTGATGTGCTGCCAGGCTTTAATGCTAAATATATAAATATACATATTTACAAAGAAAAAAAAAACCCAACAAACTGGCATGTGTGGGTGGGTGAAATATAGTGATGCAAGGATTTAATGAAAATTCCCATGCATTTAAAGTTTGATCCTTTTCCGCCATGTAGGTGTCAGAGCAGGCTGCCTGCATGTGCTCCAGCCTCTCGTGCCAACATACAAAGTAACCTTCATCTCTCAAGCTGTACTATTCTCGGAGGCTTCATTCCGTCGTGTTTCCTATTTCATTTAAAGCCCCTTTGCTTTGCTGTGTCAAACAAGTATTATTTTTACTTAATTACCTGTCTCTGACAACCTCCAGCATTCCTCCCACTATGGGCTCCACTGCATAAGTCTGATGCAGGTTGTCTTCTCCTGCAGGGAAATGTGCATTGCTTATGATTGATGACTCCTTTTCTCCTGCAGACTCACTTTAGTATTCTGGCCTCACATGTCCAACCTGCAAAGGATATAATATGAACACATGTTCTACAAATAAGTCCCATTTGGTTCCTTTTTATCCTGCAGGGTGTTGCTGAACAATATTTTAAGACATTTGTGAAGACACAGAGAAAGGGCAGAAGTGTTAGTGGTATTGCTTCTCTTCAATCCGCATACCTGATAACATTACAGTGCACAACAGGGGATGTGGAACAAATATCATATGATTTGAGACCATCTTTAACAGTAAAATATAACGGTCACTCTTATTGATTGGTTTAGTGAGGTAATAAAAGCCCTGTATTGACAAAACTGGCCATGGATACATTGAGGATTGATTGTGTAATGAAGTGGAGACTACTTAGGGACCAGACCCCAGCTCTGCATCCATTGATCATATTGTGAAATTTGAAAATGATCAAAGATGATGATAATCATAAAATGAAGATGAACCTTTTGTCTGATTTTTAATATTTTAAACCATATGTTGAAAAATATTTTAAATAGCAGTTTTCATTTAGTGTTACTATTTTTTTTTAACAAAATTAGCTAAAAAAAAGATGCTCAACCGATTATTATTTTTTGTGATTTCTACATTTTTAGGTTTTAAAGGTAACTACAGGAGGAAGAAAAGAAAACAGCAATGCTTTCAGTCTGTATTAATCTTCTGCTCCCCTAATGTTTTTGTGCCTTTTCAGCTATAATTTTTAACCTCACAGGTTGTCTCTATTTCACTTAGACGGGATTGGGGGTGTCAGGGCTGCAGGCTAGGTCAGTAGCAGCTTGTGGCTTCTCTCAGCATCATGCACAGCTGCACACTTCCAGTATGTTCCAGACTGTTAAAAGTCAAGAGACATTGTGGGAAGTGTCAGTAACAAGAAAAAGGAAAGGAATAAAATCCTCATATTGCTGCTCCTTCTATATGATTTTTTTTTTTTTTGTTTAAAGGCATTTAGGTGTAAGTATTTCTGCGCCAGTGCTGAAACCCTCTTTCACTGTCAGGCTCTGGTATTTCATACTTGGTAATGTTGCAATGCCTTTTTACCTGAAAGGATTGCTCTTTGAAATCTACTTCCAAGATGCCAAAGTGCACGTAATTTGCAAAGTGGTTACAGGTGAGTGATACATGATGTGAAAGATGCAGTGAGTATGATAAGGCTGGATCAATTCTTCATGCTCTAAAAAGGGCAGTTACAGCAGTTACTGATCCTTTTGCAAGGCTTTACCGAAAACAAAAGAATAAAAGCATAAGAATCACATATAACTTAAATCATGCTTATTTCCCAGCTGGGTTCTCAGACTTATTAGACTACTTCAGTGTCAATGCTTCACCGTAGCGGTTTTTGTTAAAGCTTTTATGTACCAGGAAATAAAACTTTATTTTTTGCATAAAACCTTTCATACAACTTGTGAAATGATCAAAATCAGCACACACATAGATACACACATTACACACACATACATGGACCCAAACCAATAATTTCAATATTAACACAGCAGAAATGGGAGAAACACTGAATATAGATGATTAAAATATAGAAAACACACAAGTACACAATTAAATAAAGAAATAAACAGGTATGCTCTAAGGGTATGGCACTATTGAATAATTATATGAACTAATGAAATATTAAACAAATTTCTTGACATGTAAAAATATATTAAAAGTCACAATAAAATAATAGTGAAATTGAAAAACTGTAAAAAGCTCATTTAAAAGAATCTAATTTCAGAGTCTTTATGTGTTAACAAACAGATTATCACTGCAGTGGTGGTGGAGAGGTGGAAGAAAGCAGCATGGCTGGTTCTGGATTTGCATCTCCATCTGTGCTGAACTGTAGCAGAAAGAAAACAAAAAAAAAGGAACAAAAAAACAAAAACGTCAGTTTTGATGTGGCTGCTGTGACAACAGTTCAAGGTCACTCACATCTTAGATTGAGCAATATTTTTTTTATGATTTTCTGTACTGCAGCCATAATGATACTTTTTTTTTTTTTTTTTTACATTTATATGTCCAACTTCTACCACATTTTTCATTAAATGCTTTGTTTCCATCAAAATATCATCTTTTTTGATATTGATCCATCCTCCTCATCTGATTTGCAGTCTTCCAGATAAAGTTAGATTAATAATGTCACTTTGCATCTCACTGCAACTATTAAAAAAAGAGTCGCTCTGAATTTATGGGCCCTTCAAATGGTCACATTCATCATCTGATTCAGTTCCCTCACTCTTCTCAGCTCTTAAGAAGAACATTTCAATTGGGATGAATTTTGAAGTTGCAAATAGAAAATTTTAATCAAATTTACCCTCGTCTCTGAAACATCTTCTATACTGAAACATTTGCTTCTTTAACAAATACATACCTCATGGGCTTCTCTCTTGCAACATAACCAAGTCCTTTGATGCGGAAAGAAAGATTACAATCTTTAACAAGCTTCTATTTTTAGACAACCATTACTGAAGTAGAGGTGTACTTGACCTATGATAATGAAATTCGACATTCCCATATTTTTTATTTTTTTTATTTTTTACAAGCGATTAACTATTTGTAAATTAATGTGTTAAGCAGATTTTTCCCCCCACTCTTTTTAATCAAGATATAATTTTTACTTCTATCTGCTCATATTAAAGGACCAGTGAAGGGCAGTAATCAGCATCAGACTAACCAGATTTACATCAACAAAATGATGATTTGGACCAGTGACTGCTCTGGCTGATGAAGGTTCAATAATCTGGTCAGTGCACATGAGTGCTTGAGTGATATTAAAGTAGTTGGTGTCAATCTGGTTATCCATTCAGCCATGAATTAAATCACCTGCAGAAAGGATAACGTTACGAGCAATGCAGTGAATCACGGCAAATAAAGGAAAGGAAAGGTGCAATAACACACAATCCCATGATACTGGGAGTCTTACTCTATTACTTTTTTTTTTTTTTTCCCTTCAGTGGAATATTTTATGCTGTCACCTAAAATTTATCAGGTCAGCTGCAGGCGAAGGTGCATCACATAACGGGGACAGACAGGGGATGGAAAATTACAAGTTGAGTCAAAAGATGGAGGGAGACAAAAAAGAGGAGAAAGAAATGGGTAGGTGGACCAGGAGTGATGTAGAGTTTAAGGATTGAGAAAAATTGATAGTTGGATGGGAGAACTGGGCAGACACACACACACACACACACACAGCTCTCACTGACCTAAGAAGCACAGCCTGTTTGATTTAGTGCCAATCAGAGTTTTTAATGTCTGTGCAGAGCATCATAATTTATTAGGATTATCATAAACTTGTGCTGGGAGAAGGAGCGGGGCACTTCTGCCTACCTCTCAGAATGAATTACTTGCCACAAGCCTGAGCGTCGATCACACCAGAAATGGTGAAACCAGCTTCTTTCCACTTTGTTTTTCTCCAGTCAGTCCATGCAGCCCTTCAGAGCTGCAGCCTGTAATAAATATTCATTCCGTCATATTCTTCCCGAGAAGGAGCCAAGCAAATTAGGTGACGGAGACCTAAAGGCAGATTTTAATCTTTTTCTGGCTTGCAGGATATGTCTGTGTCATCAACACCAGTGAATGGAAAACTTTGTGTTTCTGTTAATACAATTAGTTGTTTCATAATGTTATGCCATCATCTTATCTGCATATCAACGTCGTTGATTTCATAAGGTATCTTTGTTGTTGCCCAGCAACCTGCTTTTCTAAAGAGGGCTCTTATCTTGAGACCTTTTTTTTTTCTTTTTTATTAAAATTGAAATGATTACTGACACTGATCTCCCATCATCTGTTAAGCCTTCTCACTGCATTTTGATCACGATGGAAAGAGTGGCTGAAGGTATTGTATTGAATAAAGTGGTAAAGCCTTGTTGCATCTCAAGATGAAAGCCCCCTTCACCTGCCTTACCTTCTTCAATATAATGAGCTGATTCTGGATTAAATCACTGTGGAAAAATGGCAAGAGGAAAACTGAATTGATTATGTAATCCATTATATGTAAAATATTTGTATAAGCACATATTTGCATCCGCATCAGTCATTTTATGTGCCCACGCTTAATGTATGACTATCATGTACATTGTAAACAATGATTTTGCATAATTGTCAAGGTAATGAAATGTTGCGTTGGTATGTTTAGAAAGAATTTTGGTCAAAAAGTAGAAAAAAAGATTACGAGCTTACGTTTTAATTTAGCTGACCTTAACCAGATATGTGCTCCTGAAAGCTGGATGGGTCTTAGATATAAACCTTGGTCTTTGGTGTGAGAGTTAATTGCTTTGCCACCACCAACCTCCTCCTGCTGACTCAGTTCAGAAATGCAGCACCTCAACAACTCATATGAGCTCCCCTGAAATTAATCCAGCCTGCAATTACCTATCCCCTTAATGTGACTGTGAAAGAAATTTGACTTGTGTTGAAATACAATTTCTAAATCAAATATGAAGTCATGTTGAGTTAATTCACATGCATATGGCTTTTTCTCATGTTTGATTTATTATTCTTATCATTTTCCTTTTAGTTTTAGCCTTTCTAACTGGTGCAAATTGTTTTCTTGCAAGTTTCATTCATGGCTTCTGTTGTGTAGAAATAATATTTAAGGAGCAGGTGTTGTGAAAGTTACCAGTTGTTTCCTGAGTATAGAACACGATGAGCTCTCTATTACAAAATAAAGGTCATGCCCTTTAGCTAAACAGTTTGTTACCATGATTAACTAAATGTTGGTTGTAGGACATTTCATTTACATATGCACTAACAATCTACAACCGCAAGATTACGACTGTTCTTTTTTGATGTTTAGCTGTTATTTGCCAAATTTACAATGTAGATTTACAGCCCATGGAGGCATGAATGGATGGAAAATCTATAGAACAATAGAAAGACTGACTTTTGGGAGTCGGTTTGTGGCCTATGCTGCCATGAAGCTCAGAGGGAGTATGAGAGGCAGGCACACTGAAAGCCTAATTAATCGAGCCTCTTTTAATTAGTCTCCCTCCCGTCCATTACGCTCTCGCCAATCTTCAGATGCTCTCTTTCCCTCCTCCTCCTCTCCTTGTCTTTCTCATATGCGGCTTCTTTTTTTCTCCATCAAAATGTCTTTGTCTCTCTCTCCTATTCTCTGCTCTGTTTGGTTTGCCATCTTTCCAGGCTCCACTGAATGGCGACAATATGTTCCTTGGTGATAAACAAGCACATGCTACTGCAGAAGGGCAGCTTAGGCAAAGCTATGGATTTCTCTGCTGTTGCTTGCATTACCACTAGAGGACCAGACAAAAGCGCAGCTGTAGGTGGCAGAGAGTGCCTGCACCACATTGCCTTTGGAGATATGTTGGTCTCACAGTGCAGGTGGCCACACGTTTGCTGGTTGGCTTGATGCCCCAAGCACTGCACCTCCCGCTTGCAGATCACAGCAGTATTCTGCAAACACTGGATGCATCCCTCCATTGTGGCTGCTAAAAAAAAAAAAGGCAGTAGCTGTGACTGTAAGCAGGGCGCTCAAGGATGCTGACTTTAATGACGCTGGCCGATAAGGCCCAGCCCACTCACTCTGTGCCCAGAATAATGAGGCAGTAATTCCACCAGTGGCCATGACCATTCAAAATGACTGCACTGTGAATACTGATCAAGACTAACTGTTGACACTCTCACACAACAAGCTGCTTTGATAATAAGAATCATGCTTAACATGTCGGGGTTTGTTGTCCTTTCTGTAAGGAAAATAGAATACTTCTAAGTTTGAGACCATTATTATCATTATCATTATCATTATTATCATTATTATTATTTTATCTGTAAACAAATACAAATATTTTCAAGTCATTAATTTGCAGTGGGAATCTTTGTATTTTACTTACTTTTCAGTTTTCCATTTCAATGAACAAAACAATTCAATCATTTCAGCCTCAACCTTTCAGTGTAAAGGTTTTGGGGTTTTTTCTCCCAGTATTGTCAGCAATCAATTTATATGACAGTATTTTTTAGCTTATTTATTATTTATGCAATCATGAGACTGATCTTTAAGAATAAAAAGCTAAAGTACTACATAGTGTCTTTTAAAGACCCCCTATTAGTCATTAGCTAACTGAGTAATATTTGATTGCATTTAAGAATCTTAAGAGTGAGCTTATTCGCCACATTCATTGCATCAGGTACATAAAACAGCTGATGAAAAATGATGGAATAGGAGGCGATAATTACTTGAATCAGATATGTCATAGCGCCAATGGACCATAATGTGATGAATATCTAGAGGGATGATTTTTCCTCTTTCCCCCTTTTATGCCTGTTAAGATGGGCTATCAAGGTCATCTCAAATCCGTGCTGCACTTCCACAGAACACTCGCCTGGTTTTTCTTCCTCCTCTTCCCTGCCTCTTTCATCGCCAACCCCCCTCTCACTTAATACAGTATGTTTTTCATCACACACACACTCAAACACACGCATGCACACACACACACAGAGACAAACAGACCTGTAATAATGCTTCAAATGTCAAACCTTTGTCATGATTGCCTGTACCATATTAGATCAGTCTTTTGCTGGCATTTTGCAGTGAACTTGGTTAGTGATGAGATAAAGAATCTTTCTGGTTATTTCGGATGGCGTGGTATTTCTTTAGGTGGAAACTCAAAGGTTGATAAGTGAGACATTAGCACTTTTATCTGTGCAGCTTGTTCTTGTTTTTTGATATAAAAATCCATCAATCTACATCAGATACATCGATTCAATGGTGAACAATGCAGTACAAAATCAAAATATCAATCATGTAATCCGTCTTAATACATGTTATCAAGGGGCCTTTGTAGTCTATCTTTTGTTAAAGAACCAGTTTGTCATTTACATGTCTAGATGGACTGAAATAAATATGTGAAATAATATTTTACTTACTTGCTGAAATTTGATATGAATGGAATGAACAAATATTGTCTCATATTTATGAGACATTTGCTCCTGAACTGAACCAAATCAAAATCCATTTTAGTTTAGATTTTGTTAAATTGGTGTTTTTAGTTATTTTGCATCTGCAAACATCAATCGATGTTCTATTGTATCATGACGAAACCTGTTATTTACACCGATAGTTTTTACTGTGGCTTATTGCAGCACACAGCCTCAGTTTAGAGCGGTGATTCTCAACTGGTGGGTTGTGACCCAGTACTGGGTCGCTGACCTGTTTCCAGTGTGTTGCAGGCTTCTGCCTGGGCAGAAAGCTGAAGCTACATATCCAGTGATGCAGGTTATCACAGTTATTTATATTCCTGAAACCTTGTGTCCCTAAGCTGCACTGTTGGTTTTAATTAAAATGCAGCTAACAGAGTTTAAACAGGAATATTTTCCTCTGTTGCATCGTCACCTTCTGGCTGTTTCGGTTCATTGGTTGTTTTTTATTAATTTTGATGTTTGTGTTTTTTTCTTGACATACTATGATATTCTGCACTGTCAGGTTCAAACTTAACCATCGTTTCATTAAATAAACTTCAGAAGTCAAACATTTTTAAGTCATTGTCTTGTCAATAAAGGGTGATGGTGGATCCCTGAAGCCAGACCAGTTTAGAACCAAGGGCTTAGTGGAACCCATGGATGGATAGAACACTAAGAAAAAAAAGTCCCAAGAAAAGGTCATTTTTGAAAGGATTTATTATTCATTTATTTGTTTGTAAGGACTTGAATTCTATTTGTAACTCCTTCCCCCAAGCTGTAATTCCAGGTTGATTTAAGGCTGCGTGGGCCTGAGATCTGGGCGCGTTAAAGGTTCTGCGCTCTGACTGCTGTAGTGACTCACCACCAAACTGCACTCTGCGAGCGAAACCACCACAATTATTGAACAGTATTAAACAGAATAAATCTGTTTCGTCTGCTGCAGTCTACTTCATTCCCCCCCCCTTTTTTTCTTAGCTGTTATGATCCATTGGATTCTAGTGCCTCTTCAGGAAAACATTGTAAAACTTTCTTTCTTTTTTTTTCTTGGCTTGTGCATTCTGGTCCATTCCTTCAGTGTGTTTTTGGTTTTGTCTGTGTCTGTATTTCTTTATCTCTGTATTTCCCAAGGCCCGCTTGGCATCATTGCATGGCCTACTTTCTGCAGCATGTGGTTTGGTTAATACCCACAACTAGACACTCGAGCAGTAAACACTCCCATTGCTGTGGCAAACAGTGGACTTCCAGGCTAAACTTTCTCAAGACATAATGTGTGCACTGCTGTCGTACCATTCATTTTTCTCCACACAAGCTTCAACAAAAAATGAAACATCTTTGTAAGGTCTAATGAAATTCATTGAGACAGTCACAGTAATCATGCTAATCATATAATCTCAGTTGTTTTTTTTTTGTTTTTTTTAAATATGCTTCTTTTTTTAATATGTTAGCCCACATTCAGAAGGAAAACTACAAATGTCAACCTTCTTGAAGGCTTTTTAAAATTAATTTATTTATTCGTTTTTATTCCTGTATAATCAAAACAGCAAATATTGGGAGTTTCTTCCTTTTTTCTTTGAAACGTTGTCGCGGTAACATACACCTAGACCTGGTGGCCACTAGGAAAGTAAGTAATTGGGCCCAAATCAGTATCACCTCATCAGCAGGCCAAAACCATTTCTTTCTGCTTCACCATAACAGAAATAAATGAAATATTTCATCCATGCGTGATTACGTTGCAGGTGATTCTGTTCAGTATTCCTTGAGAGGCTGGAACTTTATCTAGCTATCATCAGGTGAGTTGTGGGGTCTATCAGAACACCAAACAGAGATCGACAAGACAAAAATTCATGCACACTGCATTACTTTGGACTTTATAAACAAGACTAAATGGAGACAACCGAGACAATGCAACGAGGCAGCGTTAATCACCACACCCATGTGCTGGCATACGAAGATTTCATTCATGCTGTTACTTAAAAAAATGGTTATTTACTTTCTTCTCCCTCTTCGAGTCCTTTTTCTCATCACGTCCGTGTTTGTAATTGAGCAGAGCAGAAGAGAAGAGATCACAGTGATAAGAAGGTGCTCAATTTGGCAACAAGCCAAACATCTACTTTAGGTGTTAAAACAAAAGTAGCAATCAGTCTAAAACCAAAAATGATTTGGGCAGAGCATGAGCAATGCAAGTACATCACCGTAATTTGTGTTAGTCATGTTTTCTTAACTAAACATAGCATTTTATTTTAATTATTCATTTATTTATTTATTTTTAATAAAACCAAACAAACAGCAGGTGAAACTAAATTAAACAGTAATTTAACAGGAGGAAATCATTTAGATGAATAGTGTAAGAGATTAAACCAAATGTATGAACATGATCATCTCAGTCGGGTTGAACATCAATGCATTTTTTTCCCACTTTTTTCTTTTACATGTGTATTTATGGAAATCATTTCTTAGCATCTTTTGAGTATGCTCAAAAGTTGTTTCTGTAGTCTTAACACCTTTTCATTTCAAACTGAGATGCAAACCAACTGTTGTGTTGTAACTCTGACTCTCTTAAGACTCTAACTTGAAAGGGATCCGGAGTCATCCATTTAAAATCCATGATTTATTTTCATTTATGACTATTATGAGGTTAGAATTGCCCTGAACATATGCAAAAAAAGTGGGAGTGAGAGAATTTACAATTTTACAACATTACTTACACTTTCTAACTCCATGTTCCTTCCATATTAGTTTCACTATTCATTGAGCCTTCTCCTTTTTTAGAATGATGCTGTCTATAAAACATAAATAAGAATTGCATACGCACATACACTACATCTGTCAACCTGTGCGCTGTTCTTTTATGGTGTGCCTGTAATGCACTAGGGGAGTATTTCTCCTCAAAATGCTCCCTATAGAGATGGAATGCAATCTATGCAGGAGAGTCAAATTTCTAATTTCATTTCACATCATCAGCAGCATTCACACATGTACCACTCACTGCATTTGCAAGTCTTTCTGGGACACCACAACCCCAGGAGGAAGCTGTCTGCGCACTATAAACAGCTTCTCCAGTCTGTGTTGCAACGTCTTTAAGTGAACAGAAGATAGGCACTTTCTAAGATGGGAGCCACAAATAAAGGATGTGAACTGGATGAGAGATATCGAGGAGAGAGCAGGGTTCATATATAATGTCTGACTAGTGGCGAATGAGAATTGGCTGTTTTTCATTCCAACTGTCGTTGTGAAAGAAGTGCCTGTCACAAAGGGCAATGTCACCAGGACAGCGGATGTTTCCATGACAACTGAGATTTGTTTCCTACCTTCTGATTAGTGTTGAGATGTTGCAAAGAATGAAGATTGCGTATTTAAGGAAGTCCATGTATTTCACAGGACATAAATGAGACGGACCTTTCCTCTGTGCTACATTCTTCCTCTGCTTATATCAAGCTGAGCCCTTTGATTGTCACTCTGCTTCTTCCTCATAAAACAGTGGCAGTCGGAGTAAATTTATTGTCTGTCTGTTCTGTCCCTCTAATGTCTTACC
>JBAMYA010046067.1:0-11262 GCA_037176975.1 Arrhamphus sclerolepis | reverse complement strand
TTTATGATATTTTCGAATTTTTTATGATATTCTAGAATTTTGTCACTTTTTTTGAATTTTTTATGATATTCTAGAATCCGTGAAAGACGAAGGTGGAGTTGCTGTAAACCCCACAGAGGACTCAGGAGTTCTTCCATAGATGTGCATGTTTAAGACATTATAAAACCCAAAGTCTCTGCAGATGGCACAGAAATGCTAAAATGGTTCTCATGCAGCCCAGAGTTTCTGTTTACTTCTCTATTTGAAGGGGACATGCTAAAAAAAAAAAATAAAAATCTGTCCTGAATTTTTGTCGTCTTGAAGTGATTCCCAAATCACAAACTCAGACATCAAAAACTCATGTTGTTCAATGAGGCGTTGACATTTGCAGGATACTGTGACATCATAGATCCAGATCATTTTACAACTTCCAAATCTTTATATACACCCACATGCTGTATTTGCAATACTTATAAAGATGGTTGCAAAGCTGAAAGATAGGTTAAAAAAAAGAAGAGGCAGGGCACACCCTGCAGAAGAGGGTATAGAGGAGTTAAATGCCCAGCTTCTCCCCCTAAAACTAACCATTATGTAAAGAACTGTAAAAAAGTGTTGCTGGACTGTATCCTTTATATATTTTGTCCAAAGCATGCCTCAGACATTTCAATAAAATCCAAGGATACAAAGAACAAAAAATATACTGGACCAACTCCTTCCCCTGGTTAGCATGTCATTAACTTAGCTGCACTTTAACACGATACTACCTGGACTGGAAGAGTTTAAATTTAACCCAGAGCTCCGTGATTGCACGGATACAAGAAGCACAGGTCTAACTGATTTACAATTAAACTGTCTGGAAACTGGAAGTACAAATCGATTTGGGGTCAATGCTTTTTTTTCTTTTTTTGGAAAATTGATTTCACATCCACCACAAACAGCATTCATTTACTGAAATCATGAGACCAAATCTTTTAAATCCACTTGTCATTTGAGTAATTGAAAGGACGATGATGTGATTTCATTTCAACAGTCTAGTCAAGCTCCTAGTCCTGCTTTGCCTCAGTCATAATTACTGATATGTACATATACATTCACCATACAGGCCACATTGTACAGTTCTGCTATGATTCAAACGTGCTTTTGTATCAGCAGCAACAAAAAAAAGAGTCATATTTGCGAGACCATTCAGATTCAGAGAGTAAAATGAGGCAGTAAACACACAGTGATCACAGCTGTTCTTGGTGCCCAAAGATCAAGGAGGACGAGGCTGATTTTTGCCACAGACTTGTGCATGCTTGCTGAGAAACGCAACCCCCTGCATTTCTCTGCAGGCACGCAGAAATTTGGCACAATACCTGTGAAGGTCATTTATATCACATGCCCATGGATTAGATATATTTGATCTAGGCCCACATACTGAAGTGACACAATTAAAACTGGAATCGAAGATTGAAAGATTTTTCATCTACACATTCAAAACTTGAAACAGAATATTTGTGCAGTAACATTTTAGGATTTTCAAGATTTCTCAATATTTCTTTGGCTCCTGCAAAACTAGTCATAGGACTGATAAGACAGACTATTTTGTAGTAGAGAACCTGCACTGTCTGGTGGTTCAGGGAAAGAGTAGTAAGCAGTAACAATCTTTTTTTTTCACACTTCCCTATTTAGAGAACTGGTGGTTGCAGTTTTGTTAACTTCAGGCTTTATGCTGCACAAAACTGAACCAGTGATTAAGTTCCTTTTCAGCTGAATCACATTTAATCACAATGTTTCTTATTTCCATGCCTTTTTCTACAGCATTAACCAGGACTGGGCAAACCGTATGACTGCTAAAACAGGAGGATACAAAAGAACAGAAAGGAAAGCGAAACGTGCTGAAATTCAGACTGATGACGACATCTGGAAGAGCAAGCAACCGACTCCACCTCGCACAACTCCTCGCACAACCCCTCGCATTACTACTCCGGGTGCAGGTTCAGGTACTTTTGGCAAACCAGGATTCCAGGGCAGAGGCGCCGCCACTACAGCACCAACTTACAAGGCTAAAAAGGGGCAGGACACCATTTTGAAAGGGCAACATTTACTAATGTTCATGACCCAAAGTCAACCTTCAAATGTGGTGTGGGGTAAGGCATGGAAGTACAACAAGTGCTTACCCTTACCAGAACAGGGCTTCGCAGCAAGCAACTGGGGCCAGTGCTGGATGTTTTCCACCCAGCAGCCTGGTTCTGAAGAAGGTAAACCTTGGCCAGATGAACCCAATATGGTAGATCTTGAGAGTCTTCATCTCTGGAGGAAGCCTGAGTATGCTATGGTGGAATCAGAGCAGTTAGACTCGAGTCATCCCAGTGAAGAATGGCAGGTGTCCTGGACAAGATCTGACATTATCAAGCAACAGAATAAATCTGCAAATGGGGAGAACGCCAAATATGGATTGTTTACATCACTGGTGGAAACCCATCACCACAATGAAGTCTTGTGTTCATCGGAATGGAATGATTCATGGCAGTCCACCAAGCCTACAGATCAGCAGGATTCTTTTACTGATCCAAAAGAAGGTTTAAGGGGTGATGGATTTGATAGTAAGCATGATAAAGCAAGAGAAATGAGCTCCAAATGGCAAGACTGTTGGATGCTTGCCAACCAACATGGCAGCAAGATTCCTGGACGTCAAGCTCTCAGCCCAGAGTGGGGCAGCTCATGGAGAACAGCTATGAAGGTCAAAAATGATGGAAAAACATCTGATCACACCCAAGGTTCTAGTGGCTTAAATGATCATGATCAGGAGTTCCATCACTATGAAATCATGCATGTGCCTCGTACACGTGCCTACAAAGACTTTGGCCAGCAGCTTGATAGGTTTGAAGCATTTACTGAGTGGAACAAGTCATGGCAAGTGATCAAAAACAATTCAAAACCAAGTCAAGAAATAGATAAAGTCCTGAAAACCACACCACAATTTATGGAAACGCCAGTCATGGAAAAGGTTTCTGAGCCTCGGAAGGTAGAGCAAAAGCCAAAGGTATCTTACTCAGAGAAACCAGACCCAAGATACGAGCAGCTGAAACATGATGTGATATATAAGATGAGGAGAGAATTCACCGATTCAAAGATGCTTCTTCTAAAACACCTGCAAAAGGCTTTGCCCACCTCAGAGTGGATGTTTTCTTGGAAGTTGATAAAACACAGAAAGAGTACGAAGCCTTTCAGACAAGCTGAGAAGGAGCTTCACACAAAGGTCGCTGCCTCACAGTGGAAACGCTCTTGGAAATTTACCTGCCATCCTCTAAATCAGAAGCCTGACCTGTGGCAGCAAGGCTGGTCCACAACACCACAATTCCTTGAAAATTGGGAGAAGGAGAGAAAGCAGGGGAAAAGATTCAGGCCTAATCCTCTGGACCCTTTCAGGGAATCAGAACAGGGAGGTGACAAAAAGCCCAATTTCTCAGATTGGAAAGACTCATGGAAATCTAAATGTAACCCTTTGAATCAGAAACCTGACCTGTGGCAGCAAGGCTGGGTCACCTCAAGACAAATCCATGAACATAGGGAGAGAGAGGAGGAGAGGAGGCAGAGGAGAAGATTAAGGCTTAATTCTCTGAAGCATTTTAGACAATATGAATTAGGGGGTGAGCCCAATGCTTATGAGTGGAAAAGCTCGTGGAAATGTAGCTGTCATGCCTTGAATCAGAAGCCTGACTTATGGCAGCAACGCTGGTTCACCGCACCACAAATCCGTGTAAACTGGGAGAGGCACCAGAATGAGTTGGCCTGCAGAGATTTCCCAAAGAATGGACCAACTGAGGAACGGATTTGGCGTGAATCATGGAGGTTCTCAAGGCATCAACATCGATCAGAACCTGGACAAGGCAAAGTCACCCCAGGAGGGTCAAGTGTACCTTCCGCTCATCCTCACAACTTGGGAAAACAAAAGCCTCTTGGGTCTGACTGGAATCAAGCCTGGCAGATGACAGAAACTCAGTTCCATCATGACAAACCTTCACTAATGGAGTGGAGGGATGCCTGGAAGTGGACCATCTACCACACACAGCACTTTACTGAACAAGGGCCGAGAGACAAGTGGGTCGATAAATCATATGAAATCCAGAAACAGAAGAAAATAGTTTCCCTAGAGAGAGCCAAAGCTAAAATGAGCCGCTCTTTTGACAACCAGATGTTCAGGGAAAGATATCCTGAAAAATACTGGAGGTCTTCATGGAGTGCTATACCATGCAGTCAGCATGAATCAAGTGAGGGCCAAGGTGGCGGTGCTGAGGGGAAACACCCCATTTTATGTGAATATGGATCTAAATGGGGTAGGTCATTCAGGGTTGCCAACCCCATGCCTCATCAGGAGAAACCATGGGTGGAATCTAATCCTAACCCTGCTTATTATTCAGTGATGTGGTCTAAAGGAAAGAAGGTGCATGACACCTTCAAATTCAATGTTAGCAGTGGCCATGCAAACTTCAAGCATTGGGCAAACTCCCATCAGTTCCTGCAGGGTGCCAAGACACAGGGCAAGAGACAAATGGGCCAATGCGACCCAAGAGTGATTTTCATAAAAAATAACAAAACAAGGAAGCATTTGTTTTCCAACATGGAGATGCAGAAGCAACCAGACAAGAAATTGGCAGGATGCCACCTCTTGGGTAAAACTCAACCACGCCCCAAGAAAACCCGTGGTGCAGGTAAAAAGCAGAAGACTGAAGAAGAAACTGAAGACAATTTATTTGAAGAGTGGGTAGAATCTTGGAAGTTCTTGGTTCGCCCTCAAACCCTGAAAAAGAGCTCTTTCAAGTCCCTCTCAGGTTGGGTTGAATCATGGAAGTTCCTCCTTCCACCATATTAGTCCATGTCTTACCTGCAATAAAAGCCACTATTACAGCACTTAAACGAATCAGTTTCATCAGAATTCAAACATCTGAATATTAAAATACAAACCATGGAAATATGAAAACTTGTTTCAGTTTTTCCTTTATTTCCTGTTAGCTGACAATACAGTCTTAAAGGTCAGGTACGAAACCACTTTGAAAACCCTGTTTAGACTAAATGCAACTACTGAATGACGGAAACTGCTTCTTTTGTCAGTGTTCCAACTTTTTTATGTTCAATGTATTATCTTCTCATATTTCTGACAACAAATGTTAACAGGTTAATTATGAAAGTATTTTCTTAGTTCAAGACTTCTTCAAGAGCGCTCCAGCTGTCTCTTATTCATACTGACTGCAGTGAGAGTTGAAACTACAGCGTACTGTCAGGTAATACAATAGTTAGAATATAAATGTATGACGTAGAGAAAAGAGATAATGACAGAGAAGATGAAGTGGGAAACTGAAAGTTGAGTTTTGAACTGTCATGAAAAAAGGAGGTAATATTTAAAGAAGGATCTAGAGAAGATAGAAGATAGATTTTTGTTGTCTATTGTTGGAAAGGGATATAATGCCAATCATTTGATGATTAAAGGATTAAAACAAAAAGAATATTTGTTGTGCAATTTTTTACACTCCAAATTAATCATAGATGTTGCTTATTTACAATGCAATTTTTGCAGTTATATCATTATCTATAAAATGATCCATATGTATAAGTGGTAGCAATGGCAATCCATGCCGATCAGAACTGGATCTTTTACTCTCTTCCACATATTGATTTTTTTTTTTTAAACAAATATCACATCGTTGCAGTTTTATTCATTATTAATTCAAGTCAAATTCAATCTTGTTGTAGGTTAATTGTCACAATCATGTTACATGCAATAAAAAGGAGACGTTGCAGTACAGACCTTTCTGACAGTGCTGTCATTAAGTTCAAGGAGAAAATTCCTGCTGTTTGGACTCTTGCCGCCTATTCATGGTGCTACTGGACAGCTCTGAGAGTTCTGATCCTTCATTCATTGAACTTTTCATCCTCTGACCATCCTGGCATTTACCTGCACTGACGACTACATGCCACTATGGGATGCTTGCTGGTCCAACCCTCCGACCACCTCATATTTAAAGATTTTTATACCAGATATTTGTATATTTTTGTACCTCTTCTCTCGCTGTCCTTCATCCTCACCGTCCTGTCTCCCGCTTCATATCTTTCTTTACCTGGCTGACTATTGGGAGGACAGTGTCCCCCATAACTGAGCCTGGCCCTGCAACTTTGTTGTAAATAGACACTATATAAATCAATTTGAATACAGAATCCAGAATCCTCAGGCTTCCAGGCCTCTGGTAGAGGGCTCTGGCCTCACAGAGCCTCTCCTGGATCCTCTACAGTTCTACAGACGACACTGCAAGCATGACCCTCCACCTCATTCTCCAGCAGCTGGACTCCCCAAGTTCCAAGATCCAACTATGCACTTTATATGTGTGGTGAGATGGTTTTCCACCCTCCCCACTGTGTGCACCAGGTGCTGATCAGATGATTGATGGGTGGGGCAGACACCTTTATAGTCGTCAGGTTGCTACTACGTCTGTGTCTTTGTTCCTCCTGCTGCATGTCAGCTGTCTGTGTGGCTGGTACGTTCTTGATCTGCTCATCAGAGATTGTAAGTTCCATTTTCAATCTGAGTGGCTGGGATTTGGCTGGTGTTTGGGTGCTACACCTGCTGTATGTTTCTGCAGCGTTGTTGCTCCGCTGGCGTTATCAGCTGCAGCTAGAGTCCTTTGCAGTGTACGGCTTGTACCTGCTTCTGACCTAGTCTGACCTGAGCCTGGTAGGCTGTGCTTCTGCTCCTTGGTAAGGTGCCTGCCATTTATATCCATTATTATTTTCATTTAACCTGAATCCAGATTAATGTGCTTTTTATTTTTAGGCACATGATTGGGCTGTGCACTGTTGTGCTTAAAGCTGCTGCTGCAGTTGATTGGACAGTGCATGTCTCCTCTGCCCTGGTGTAACGGAGTGCAGGACTGGGCATTAACAATTTGTTCCAACATTTCTAGCTACTGCTATGATTTTCTTTTGTTTTGTTGCATCCATTTAATTTACTAATGTTCTCGTTTTGGTTTGCTCATTAATCTGCTTGTTTGTTTGTTTTAATTTTGTAGTATTGCATTTTTTTTTGTGGACTAACAAACATTTGTCTCAGGCCCCCCCTTCCCCTTTTTCCTCAGGGATCTAGTAGCATGCCTGTGGTTTTAAATAGGATTATCTGTTTTAATGAATTGTTAATAAAATATAATTTGTACAACTCAGTCTGTCCAAGTGCATTTTTGTGAACCTGTGGTGCTTTAAGTCGTTGGGCAATAACGTCCCCCAACTGGCGTTGTTTTATTCAAAACTTATAAATCCCCCCATGGCCACATAAGCTTTTATGTTTTTCTTTTATTTTGTATCATGTATATAGTTCAAATTTGCATACAGTATTTTTCTGGCCTTTTGCTTTTTCTCTCCATGTTTGACCTGACAACATGACAAATCCCTGAACTGTAAAATTTCCTTTACTGTACCTGGCAACGCTTTTTCTGATTCTGAACACAAATGACAGCTGGCTTGACTCCAATAAACTACCTGTACCTGAGAGTCATTATCCACAAACGGAGAAAACCCGGAACAGGTGAACCTTCTCAGCAACGGCTGACCTACCAAAATTGCTCAAAGGGCGTATCAATGAATCATCAAGGAGGTCACAAAAGAACCAAGAACAACATCTAGAGTTCTGCTGGCTTCACTTTCCTCAGTTAAAGTCAGTGTTCATGGTTCAAGAAAAAACCCACAGAAACCCACAGAAGCCACTTCAAGGAACCAAGGAGTCGCTGAAAGACAGGTTGGGCCTGATTGTCTGACGCACTTAACAAGACTTCACAGAGATTTAGCAAGTTTAACTTTTTATCAGTGGAAAAAAGATCAACTCAAAGTGCACAAACCCAAAGTTATCACAGCGATCAAAGAAAACAGGTTAAGAATAACAAAAAAATGTGGCGACTCAGCGCACCCTCTCTCTCCCCCCGAAGACAAATAGGTGACTAAATTAACTAATATCCCCGCCCACAAACACGTGACCTGCTATCCCCTACTCAATATGACCACTTAATAGATGATACAACCAAATAAACACGCAAAAAAAAAAAATCCGTTCACCTCAATAACAGAAAAAACACCCACTGATTGATTCATGGCTGCTAAAAGAAACTTATTGGGAAAACATAATATAAAAAAAGAAAATGAAGGAAACTTATTAGGAAAACATGACATACAAAAATAAATCAATATTAGTAAAAAAAATTAAAAATCCAATTTGACTTTCTTTGAAGCTCAAACTAGATATTTTTCTGACATTGGTGCTTCCAACTTCAGTTAAATCCATTTTACTGCAAACACATCTTCCATTCTAATCCAGAACTGCTTCAGTTCAGATAGTTTTGCTCCCCAACAAAACTTTACAGTCATTGTCATCTGGAAATGGACCTTGGGATGATTTAACCCCAAAATATCTCTTTTGACATCCACATAATTAAACTAAGGAACAAACTGAACAACTAAAAACATGAAATCAGTTTTAGAAAATCTTTTTCAATAGTAGATGCAGTAAAAGTTACTAATTGATTCATTGAAACACAATAGAGCTGGAAAAAAATCAGCATGATAAACGTTGCAGTAGAACCTGCTGTAATAATAATGGTATGACTGTTTTAATGTACATTATTTAAAGATATCCAACAAATCACAAGTTTCAGCATGACGCAGTGGTGCTGACAATAACACTATTATTATTACATATTATTTTTTATTATAACCTTTATTAAACCGGATAAATCCCATTGAGATTACGAACCTCTATTCAAGGGAGATCTGCCAAGTTAGGCAGCAGCAAATACAAACACAATTACAAAATTACAGGAGAAACTGTTCCATAACTTATTACGTATAAATCTAACTGAGAATTGACCTCTGGTGGTGAGGAGTTTAGAGAGATGAAGATTTGCAGATTGGCATGTTGAGTAGGAATGAAACTTTGAAGTCTTGAATTGTTCTGGAATATTTCCTTTTGAAAGTATCTTATAAAGAAAAAGACATTTGAAAAATATTAATGTCATAAATACTTAGAATCTGAAGTACCTGCCAAAACTATGTTACAATATGACAGATAAGGATAAATTAAACTTTAATAAAGACAAAGGAGACAGTTTGTAGTGACAAGATGACTAAATCTCCTTAAAAAAAACCCAGCAGATTTGTTTATCTTTCTATTAACACAATCAGTCTGATTTCTCCATTTTAAACTCTCATCAACAACAATACTGGGATTCATGTATTAGACACCTGTGGCATCTCAACAGACTCCATTATAATTTTAGATAAACCCTTAAAACATGATTTTTTTTTTTACCACTGAAAATAATAAAGTTAGATATTTTTTAATATTTAAAGATAATTTGTTCAATCTAAACTATGCAGAGCAGGCAGTTAAACCAGCATTTGCATTCTTAATCAGTGAGTTAAAAATTGAATGAGAGAGAACCAAGGTTGTGTCATCTGCATACATACGTGCACTGGTTTGTTGGTCTTGACTTGGTACTTGACTGCTTTGACTTGGGATTTGACTCAGGACTTGAGAGCAAAGACTTGATACTTACGTGTGACTTGCAAAACAATAACTTGCAAATCAACTGGAAAGCCCAGGATGTCCTCTGTACAGCAGAGCAGGGACTGATAGAGCAGCTCAAAAAACTGGAGGTGAATGTGAACACAGGGTCCACTATAAAGGACACAAGTCAATGGGCTGGGTCTCTATACAAAGGCAACAGAAAACAGCTGATTTTTCACTTTCATTTTGGAAGTGGTCAGAGATGGGGCAGTAGGAGCTGATTGGCTGTGGAGACCCCTGAAAGGAACAGCTGAAGGGAAAAGATGAAGAAGTATTCAGATGTAAAGAAAATTCAACATATCACAATAGAGAGGCAAGTGTCTCCTGACTGGCTAAGAATTCAGCCGATAACCACATTTCTGGGCTCTCCTTTCTTCAGTTAGTTGGAGATTCCAGTTGTCCAGTTTCCATCTTCACTGATGAAGATGATGATGGGCTTTGTTCTGAATTTATGACCTCCAGACTTTCTCTTTTACTATTCTTTTTTCTCAAATTTTGTGTGTTCTCTAAATTCATTTTTTTGCTCATTCACTCATCAACAAACAAGAATCTTTTTATACTGAAAAACTTTACACTTGAACAAAGTCAAAGTTGAACAGTCAAAGAGGTGAGTTTAACCAAGATCCAGAAATAGATATTTATTAAATTCACAACAGACACACAAACACACATCTGTACACACACAGAAACACTTACAAACATGCTGACCCAAACATGCACTCACTTTCACAAACACACACACACAGCTGATGTTATCACATGTTTCAGAAATGACAAACTGACAGCATTAATCTGATGGAAACATATCTCTTTTTCCTGGTTGTCATGACAACATAATCACATCCTGTGGTATCCAATGTTACATCAGCTTGTCATCAGATTAAAGTTTAGTGGTGTGACAGAAATGCACTACAGAGACGTTAAACTCTTTTATTGACTAATATGATCCAGTCTGATCCAACTCAGGATCACAAGTCACCGTGGTGCATCCATGCCATTAATTCATTAAAAAAAATATCCTGCTTTCAAAAGAAATGTTCCTTTAGATATCCCAGAGAGATTTGATGCAGTGATGTCACTCCCCTCTGAAACTCCTTGAATGACTTTTCCTTTTCTTGTTATTAAAGTCCAACCATCAAGCCTGTTACATTCAAGTTGCCTTTATGAATTTTCTTGTTATACTATTTTGTGCTCATTCAAAATTTCTACAACTTCACTTGCTCTGTAACTTCTCCCAAACTAACTGTCTTCACTGCTGCAGCGCAGATATCCTGAATACGAATGACTGCTGGCTCGACCACAGTAAATCATCTTCGCAGATTGTTGTGAAGAAATTTCTATTCTTTAAATTCCTCCATATTTCTGTGGATATATTTCTAAGTCTGAAAGTAAAGACTTAAAGCTCTCTTGGGTTTCATGAAGCTTGATTCTATTGCAGTTTTTGAGATCAGACAGTTGCAGATGATGGTGAATGAGCTCTGAAATGGAATATCACAATGAATATGAGCATAAAACAAATATTTCTGAAGCTTCTGGAAAAGTCCAGAAGAACAACGACATCCGATTAATGCAGAACACGGTCTTTTAGATGGAGGGAGTCATCTGGTCTTGTGTCAGTCCAGAACTGCAACTGGATTATAGACCCCTGTTTGTCTCAATATTAGGCCCTCCTCCTTTTTTCCCTCTTTATTTATTGACAC
>JBAMYA010046066.1:0-11262 GCA_037176975.1 Arrhamphus sclerolepis | reverse complement strand
ATATACATATGTTTATGTATATGTATGCACGTACATATATACATATATATATATATATATATATATATATATATAATCAAAGCCCCAAGGAATTTTAATAAGTATTATTTTTCTTTATTTATATTAAGCAATAACATCAGTGTTATGCTCACCCCCTAGCTCATTATTAACTCATACAAAATACAACATTTCCCAGTTATAGTAAAGGGGGATGATCCCAGATTTTGGTGTAGAAATATTCTTCAGTTCTTCAGTTTCTTATCATCTAAAACATGTGTTGTACGTTGTCTCGGCTACGTTGAAGCTCCATGATCCACCGCTCAAGTGTTGTTAAAAGCAGTAGCTTTGCCAGCGGTCAGGTCCCTTCTTGTGTAAACACCTCCAGAAGAAGTCCTCGGGTTACTGACCTGGTTGTTAAAATACTGACCTCAGCATTAGGGTAGTTCACTGTTTAGATGAACATATCAAAGCACCACTAACATTAACATACTGCATAGCTATCTGTCACAGCCAGGTTGTAGTTTTATCCTTGTATTTCAAAAAAAGCATCCACTCACTGTCTGACCTATAAAATTATTGTGCAAATCTCTGCCACTTGGACAACACTCCATTCATAAATATGTGAAGTAATGAATAAAAGAAGCATGAAGCATCCATCAGCAGTAGACTACCCTCGGTATTTTGGCTTTTTTTGTTAAATCTCAGGAGCAAAATCTTTCAGTATTACTTCAAAACCAGCGTTGATTGCTTTATAAGTTCTCCGCAGGTTTTGACAGTCCAGACACCTCGGACATCTTCTCTCTTTGATGAGGGATTCTTGCAGACTATAGGGCAACTATTGCTTGAGGGGTGGACACACATGCAGACGCACAAATCTGAACAGTCACATACTTCCCAGTGACTTGGGGGTGGAGTGGGAGGTTGGGGGGGTGCACACATACACACACACAAAAAAAGGAAAATAGGATGTGTCCAGGCAGGGAGCAGATGGAAGCTGGCTTTGATTGCTCTGTTGACCTCTGACCTCAAGGTGAAAAGGTACCAATGGGTTTGGCAAGACGAATACACACACTCTATCTCTTGTGCACACATGTACACAAATTCTCCGTTTTGCACATACACACCCTCTGGCATTTGGCATGAAGGTCTAGCTGCTGGAGCACTGTGTGTGTGAGTGTGTGTGTGTGTGTGTGTGTGTATTGAATAGTTGGCAGGTCACATCCCACCATGTGGAGGTTAGGATCACTACCAGCTGGATACACTTTGATCTGTGAGAGACTAAGAAAGACTGAGAATCACGCTCAAATCTCCTATGCCTGTTCATCCGTCAAAAACCATGACCGGCTGACTAGAACAGTTACATTTAATAGAATGATTTATAAAGTCATGACCTCTCCTTCTGGACTGCTAACATTCTTCGTGTTTATTTTACCATCACAGAAGATTATATGAATGTTTAGCATATACATTATAAAAAATACAATGAGTAGAGCAGATTTTTTTTAAATGAGCATTTAAGAGTACACCAAAGCAAAAAGTAGCAAAGTTAAAGAAATCTTATTTTTTTAATCCCTGCTCTTTAAAGAACTACAAATGAGAACTTTCTCTAATTCTTTTTCTTCTTCAAAATGGAGCTATTTTTATTCACTGGTGGCAGTTATGTGTCGCATTCGGGGCTTTTTGTGGACATGACCACTTCTGTAAATCACATATATTCAAAGCAAAGAAGCTCCATATCTATCCCTTCGTGGCTGACATTGCGTGGGTAAAGTGGCTGAAAAATCTCTCTGCTCAAAGAGGATGGAAGGCACTGGTTCAGTGTGAGAGGAAGGACAAACCAGGGAAAAATGTTGACGTGCTGAACCTCACAAGAAATTCCAGGACGTGTTACCATCATTTTGACAAGAAAAAGACAGCTACACAAGTGGTGATCCTGTCTACTTTGCCTCTCTTGGAATAATGGGAGGAAGCCACTAGTGCCGGAAAGGAGGGAAAGGCCCAAATATGCAAAATTCTCAGTTAGTTTGGGTCCTGCACCCTTACACATCATGTTCTGTTTTGTTTTTGTTTTTTTTTTTGTTTGTTTTTTCACAGCTTAAAGCAAAACTGTCACCACTTTATTTAACCAGTTAGCATTTTCAGTGAATTTGAACTCTGTGCTATGACTTAAGCTAAGAGGGTGTAATCACTCTTCTTTTAAAGACTATGGCTGTTTGTGTTGCTGTGGCTGTGCCCTGTTCTAGAAGAGTTTGAGGAGAATACTGCTAAAAGGTTTTTTGGCATCTTGTTGAGAGCCGACTCAGCC
Source organism: Arrhamphus sclerolepis (assembly GCA_037176975.1). Classification (NCBI taxonomy): domain Eukaryota; kingdom Metazoa; phylum Chordata; class Actinopteri; order Beloniformes; family Hemiramphidae; genus Arrhamphus; species Arrhamphus sclerolepis. The sequence continues at coordinate 8,957 of JBAMYA010046066.1, read as the reverse complement.
AGGACCTTCACTGACAATCAGCTAGCTTGTGGCCAATGGTAGCCCCAAACTAGCCTGTTCCCTTTCTCTGGGTGAACCATCTTCATCCCTACACCATTTAAGGCCAAACGGGAAGAGTCCGCTGCTGATGCTACTGGATTGTTCTCCGTAGACCTAGCTGGGCTGAGGCTTGACCAGCGATGGTTAGTTGTTGTAGCTCTGGCGGAGGATGACTAAAGTTCCAGAGATCCTTATTTTGATGCCGGGACTCATCATTCAACATCTGAAATGAAAACATATTTGATCAGAATCAGTGTAAAGTAACTTTATTTAGGATCATAGGTTAACATGACATAAGCTAATATGACTCAGTGGTTAGCCTAACTGAAGTAAGTTGGGAGTTTTCCATTTGACTGCTAGCCTAGCATGGGTTGCCAGGGTTGGACAGAATCAGTTCATACCAATATGGTACCTCCCTATGAACTGGCTTCAAAACTGCTGTTTAGAAACCTATGGGTGACATCATAGAGGGGTTTTTTAGGTCTCTTTGGAACTTGGAGGCTGAAATTGTAAAAAAGGAGTGACCTCCTCCCTGGTCCTTTTAGCCATCATGACTCCATTTACAGTGACTAAGCTGGTTGGACTACTGACCTGGGAAACTGCCATTTCATACCACCTGGTGGTGGTAGTGCACCACTTTCACTGTTTTCCAACTGCCAGTAAATAAAAGAAGAAGATGGCAAAGACAACGGTATTAAAAACAAACAAACAAAAAAAAGACTAAAATGGTGAGTTCAACACTACACTGCAATGGTGGTGATGAATGAGAACAGAGAATTCATAACTGAAGGAGACACTGAGACCACCAAATAACATCATCTCCTGCTCACAGCATTTCCAGTCAGCACTGCTTCCCAATCCAGCAGGGGGGAGGGCGCTACTCTGAGTATCTAACCCACGGCAAGGAGAATGTAGAACATAGAACAGAGAAGTGCTGAAGTGATGTAAAGGCAGCTCATAAACTCAGCTTCCCAAAAGTAGTCTTTGTGGAACCCTTCCTGGGAATGCGGATGCGCGTCAAGGATTTTAGTCCTGTAAAACTACCCTGGACCCCAGTGAGTAGATACACACCTATTGTAATGTCAGGTTCCTATGCTTCTTTGGATTACTAGCTATACTAAACTTATTAAAAACACATCTCCAAGCTTTTTCAACCTGCAGTCTGGCAACAGTGAACAGCTACATGGAACAATAAAATAAAATACAGCTGTTTTATGTGTAATAGCGAAACACAGTTTTGTTGTTAACTTCATTTTAACTTCATTAGACATAGTTCTCTTTTTCCAAAAGTTTTATCAAAACAAAATATGAATATTTACTTTTTACAAATATGTTCCAGATATAATTACACAATCAAGCTCAAGAGTATGGGTGCTTACTGTTGGGTCCCATCAGTGATGAGGTCATTTCCTGGCTGGGCGGCCTTTTGTATATGACATTACCCAGCTCCATTTCCTCACATTTCATGGTGTGTTAATACTATGACTAATCAATAACAGAAAATAAGAACAAAAATGCCCCCAAAAAGATAACATTTTTGTAGAGCTATTACAGAAAGTTTGTTTTTAATACAACCAAAGAAGTCCAATCATTTTAAACAGACAATCTGAGCCAAAATATAAAGTACACTGAATTTCAAATGTTCTGCTAGCAGCAAGCCAGCTTTTGACCTGCTGATCCAGTGTTTGTTATGACACAAGATTAAAATTGTCCTGACAAGATATGCTTTGTCAAGGAAACCGATATTCCGATATAAACTCCAAAATAAATTTAACCCTAAATGTCTGGTAAGATTTCTGTCTTCTCAGAAAAACAAGAATTAGTCAGCTTGTAGTTCACATCAAGCAAAATATATATAGTCTCCAGTCCTGATTGGCAAAGCCGTAAACTGTATACAAAATAAATTGTTTAGGAGATCCGTATATATTCTCAATTTCTCAGTCTTATGTTCTTGTTACAAACAAACTTGTTACAAACAGAATGTTTTTGAAAACACCAGAAACAGCTGGTAATTCCAGGAAAGAGTTTAGATTCTATTTTTCTTTTCCGACAAGAACCATTTCATTTTCAAGTTTAGTTATCAAAACAATATGTATGTGCTCGTTAAATATCCCAAGAGCCCCCCACCCTCAACCCACTTCCTTGACATGTGCACACAAACGTAGGGCTTCATGGTTTACTGCCTGCCCTTATCAAAGCTGTTTTTATAACGTCTCCCGTATCTGATTCAGAAGGTGTGTCATGTTTACAGATCCAGTCCTCTATGAACTCCACATGGCTGTTGTTTACCGGTAGGGCCCTGTTAAAATCTTGTTATAAAAATGGGGCACCCCCCATCCTCCCACCCAACCTCGCTAAGCAGCAGACATCAAACGGAAACAGGGATGTGTGACTTTACGGCTGATGGCTTGACCTGACAGACTGATAGAGATGTCTGGACGGAGATGAGTGTCTGGCTGTGTGTGTTGTGATACTGCGACTGTGTGTGTTATTCAAGGAGGGATTCTTGTAACTTGCTGCAGCTGTGACCAGAGCTGCATCAGTCTAACCTCAGCTCTGTCTTCATTAGGAGTTTGATTTATGTAGAACCACCCTGTAAAGACCCAAAAAGTAGCATTTTCTTTTTTTTTTCATGTAGAATGGAGCATAATCTCCTTAAAAATGAAAGGATTTTTGGGGTATTGTGGTAGAGCCATTAAAAGAAAAAGCTCTTTTATTTGAATTGTAATTCGGCACAACAATATAGATGCTTCCAGAAATTGTGAGATCACTTTTGAATATGAATTCTGGTTTCATATATTGGACTATTTCCTGATCACAGTGCTGGATAGATTTCAGTCGATATGAAAGGAAAACAAAAGCATAATTGTCCTCTTCCTCACTGAGGCTACGTTTTTTTTTCTGCATAGTGGTTAAGCTCTGAACTTAAACTTGCATCTTTTCTGGGCTCTAAAGCTCTTGTTAATATATTCTCTGCGCAGTTTGTACATATGTGTGTGTGTGTGTGTAAGTACATTTTTTCAACAGCTCTGCCCTGCAGCAAAATAACTCTGATTGGGTTTTTTCAGTCAAACTCTTTCCATATTCTGCCATTAGTCTTATATTGCTAGTGTTTGACTAATAATACCCATAGGAGTGTAGAATTAAAACACAGCGAGGCAGTTTTAATTGTCATGAAACACTACACTCCCTCTGGCCCTCTCCATCTCCTGTCAATCACTTGTTCCTTCTTATTCACTCTCAATAGTATTTTGACACCTTTTTTTTCTGTCTTTCCTTCTCGGCTTCCTCTGAGTCCCATTACAAGATATATTAGGGATTTCTACTCCCTAAGCCTGACAGAGATGAAGAAACACAAGCTTATGCTTGTGCATGTAGGTAATTGTGGTATTTATTTTTAGGGGGAAGGGGATTTATTTATTTATTCTTTTTTTAGCAATATAATCCCTCTCACTGTGTGCTGGGACTTTGCTTTAATCAGGAAGAAAAGACTTATACCAAAAAATGACACTTTTGTTCTCTTTTTTTAAAAAAGCCTTTCAAAATGAGATTGTGTTGATTGCATATGTACTTTTGTGTACATATACTGGGCATGTTTTTGCGAGCGAGTCTGTGCTTGCAGTTTGTCTCTGAGTGGAGGTGTAAGTCAGGGTGGAGAACTTTTGATGACACACGCATAGTGTAGACAGCTGCGCTCCAGATGTACCCTGCAGAGTCACGTCCAACTCTCATTGGTTGTCTTTATGGATGGTGGACATCAGGACCAGTCTCATCCGACACCGCTGACCAGCAGACCTGCTGACCTTTCAGCTCACAGTCTGATCAGTCAAAGTGATAACCGTAAATCCTGCAACCGCTGGGGGGGGGGAGATGCCACACAGATTGGAAAGCTGATTTTTCAAAGGCTATAATTCATAATGATGTAATACAGACGTATACCTGCAGGACTGCATTTTTTTTGTCTTCATTCGTCTACAGCTGGCGATGGTAATGGAGCATAATAATTTCCCTGATAAAAGCAGCAATATTTCAAACTTGATGTTACCACCCACATGAAGCACTCATTAAGCTTGTTTTCTCATAAAACAAAGTCATTTGTGCTTACATTATGTGTGCACTATGTGTATCTTAATGCTTTTTCTTCCCCATAAAAGATGTTCAAAGGCATTTTTTTTTCCCAATGTGTTTTTATATCTGGATCATTTAGAATCATGTTTAAACCAGCATCAGCGATTTGGTTCTTCCTCAACTTGGATCACATTTCCCAGTATAGCAGAGCCACCATATGCTGACCAGTGGAGCTGTGGACAAAGCTGTCTGCAGAAATACACGTTGTATTACCTGGATTATATGAATCTGTTTTATTGTGTGCTGCAAAAATGACCAACAAAGTTCTTCTCAGTGCCACCAGATAATCAAATCCAAAATGGGCTCCATGACCATTTATATGGCAAGTGCAAAAAAACCTGAGACCATATTCATATTTAAAGCCACCAATTTGCAACTGATGAAGATGTACTTTGTCTCTCTTTCTATTTTATTAAATTTTATTTTTTACTCATCACATCAATGATGTATAATCTGTGATGATGGATTTTGTTTTGTACAGGATGATGGAGGTCAGTTATAGAGGCCAATCTTCCTCTCCACTAATCGACTGGACCACCTGGTGACCCCATCCATCTCTCCACCTATCCGTCTATCCTTCCCTCCCAATATTCCATCTTTATCTGACTGATTGAGCCGTATGTAATCCAACACCCATCTGCTTTGTGTAGGCAGTTAAAAACCAATACGGTCCAAATTAAGCTGCTTCACGCTATGTCTGACTGAGTCGCTGAGCGCACTGACCAGTATGAAATGGCCTGGTATGGATGCTTTGTGGGGGCAGTTAAAAAGCAGCTCTGGCTAGATTTGACTCTCCTGCTGTGTTACAAGGCACCAAATAGTGCAAGACTGCTTTGAAATAATACACACTATCATTAATCCTCATTTTAGAAGAACAAAACAGACTACAGACATGCAGAATGTCATGGAACACTGTTCCCCTGCCCTTCCTAGTGTCAAAGTTTTCACTGTAATTGCAAATTATAATGCATACAGCTTTCCACATATCATGTATAAGCCTTTCCCTATAGACAGACATCTTTTAAGACTTTGCTCTTTGTTTATTTCTTTGCGGTTGAGGCCAAAATGCTTATAATTCAATAAAAAGAAAGAAAAATAAATATAGTAGGTTGAATTATAATTCACCAGTTCATAGCAGTTACAGCTACAGTTTCCTTTTAATGTTTTTTGGGAAATAATTAATTTTGCAGGAAAACGCTCCTTATCCTTATACTCAATCTTATCAAAAAGGTTTTTCCTTACTCACATTTCCATTTTTTGAGACGGACTAATATTTTGTCTCCAACAGCTACCGACTTTCTTCAGCCATCCGTTTTTTCCACTGAACCCCTTCGCCTTCCAGTTTCTTCCTCTGTCTTTCTGTCGGGCCCATCTCTCCTTAGGTAAGGTCTGGTAGTGATCATGCATGCTGATCGCTTCAAAACAAGCAGAACTAATGCAGAGCAGGGCAAGAGCTGTGATGTAGACAGAGAGGAAGAAAAAAAAAGGGGGATGGAGACCAAAAGCGTCAGATGCAAGGGGTTAATAAAAGAGACTGAGAGAATGTGAGATACGGGAAGATTTGTGAGAGATTGTGTGTTGAGGTAATTCATCGCCCTGAGAAAACAGGCAGCTGTTAGAAAGGAAAGAATAAAAGAGCGACAGTAATAATCCAAATATTTGTCTACTTGAAGGCGAAGGCTCAGCATGTGTGAGTGTTACGTTATCTCTGGTCATCAGGTTCTTATTACATGTACCAGACAACAGATGGAACTGTATTTTTACCTATCATCCATCCACTCGTCCATCCATGAATCTATAAATCCATCCATCCATTTATCCAACAAAGCAGCTTGAGAATCACGTTTCTGTCCATACATTATCCCTTCATTCACCCCTCCAACCATTTGTCAACATTTTGATAAAATATGCCGTATATCATCTAGCCTATGTGGTGCATTGCTTTTTTTTCATCTGTTAAAAAATGGCATCCATCCATCACATTTCTATACCCACTGAATCATGCTCAGGTTCTCAGGGTAGCTGAAGTATACCCCAGCTGTCATCGGGCGAAAGACGGGGCTACGCAGAAACAGCCAACCATGAACACTCGCTCCTCTGGATGTTTCGGAAACATCGACCAGTATGGCACGAATTTGGGGAGACGGAGGAATACCCAAAGAAAAGTCATACAGATAAGGATAGAAGTTGCTGGCTCCAAAAAGAGAGGCTGAAATTCAAACCAGGAACCTTCTTGTCGGCAACAATGCAGACCCCTTTGATATGCAAGTTCATATGAAAAGCTGTTTTCTTTTCTTTCTTTCTTTCTTTTTTTTTTTTTGTAATCCTCATCTTTTTAAAGAAGACAGCAGAGTAGCAAGTGATGGACAAAATCAAGAACTAAATAAACATTTCTGCATCATCATAATTGTTACTGTGTACAAGCAGGATTTGCAGGCAGTCCAAGATGGGACATCAGTTGGACAGGTATGGACGCTTTAACGAGTCAGGTGGAAATAACATCCTTTCAGAATTAAAGCTCACTATCTGTACTGTCAGCTCTGTGTGAGTGAGAGAAGAAGCCTGATTGAAAATAAATAAATAAATAACATAGAGACAAGAACCAAAGTGTCGTTGGGGAAAGTACCTTCTATAGTAAATTATTACTGATGTGACGTGCAACTTTTTAACAGTTGAGCTAGTCCGTCATTTTTCATCCATGTGATCGCAGATGTCTGAAGTCTTAATGCACTGTTAAACAAAATAATAGCCTCCTAAAGTACTGAAGACCAGTCAGTAGAAATATACTACTCAGCGCATTCTTTTCACAACTTCTTTATGTTAAATCAGGTCATATATTAGCGCATTAAAGGCATTTCTGTTCTCCTTTTCCAAATGTCAGAAGATTACAGGATTAATGATCCAACCAACAGCCATTACTGCAAGAGCTTGGCTTTGAAAGATGTCTTCTAAATCCAAGAATGCAATTTCAGTTGTCTTAACAGGCAGAAAAATACGAAAAGTTGCAGTGACAGGCCAGTATCTTCCCCAGTTTCCACAAGGAGTGTTTTCATCGCTAGATCTTTAACATTTGATTTCACCTCTGGGCTGAAAGGGAACCTGCCATGTCAGCCAAAAATGCTCAGTGTGAATGTGAATTTGTGTGTGTTTATGCAACATGTAGGCCTATGTGAGGATGTGCGTGCTTTGTGTGCTGCCTTCAGGGGTGAGACCGTGTTGTTCCAGCAGCCCATAGGTCCTAGCCTCATAAATCATATCTACCGTTCCAGTATAAAAATCTGTGTGTGTGTGTGTGTGTGTGTGTGTGTGTGTGTGTGTGTGTGTGTGTGTGTGTGTGTGCTAAAATTCAGAGCCAACACCTGCTAATAATCACCATCAATGAACAGCGGTGAGCAGAGCGCGGTGAGGTGTTAATAATTTTACACGTTCATGAGCTCTCACACACATCTACGGATGCACGTGTTCACACACACACACATACACACTCACAGAAAGGTGAGGTTGAAAGGTTGAGATCAAAGCAGCGATGACTGGTCCGTCAGTGGACATTAGGCTGAAACTCTAAAGAAGAAGACTGAAGAAGTGTGAAGGCAGATAAAAGGGTGAGAGAGGAGCAATAAATTGAAAATGAAATAGAAAGAGCAACTCTGGTGATAAGAGAAGAAGAATCAGACAGAAATAATGCACAGAAACTGTCTTCATCTTCATGTCGCCGGAGAATTTATGAATTGAAATCTCAAGTGGAAAAAAAAAGACAGAAATAAAGATGGTCTGAAGGTAAAGAGTAAAACAAACCTATTCTTTTACTAACATTACACTTTTTTTTTTTTTACAACAGTGAAAATCCTTCTTACACAATACTTTCTGACCATATGACATCAGTTTTCAACATTTTATCTTCCGCTTTAAACTTCTCTGTTTGTACAGAACTTTTATTTCATCTCATTTAAAAGTGAAGCTGAAGTCAGATTTCAGCACTTGACCACAGCCACTATGATTTAAAAAAAACAAAACAAAAAAAAAAGAAAACAGCTCAATATTAACTGATGGACAAATAAAAAGTGGTTAGTGTGGGAAAAGGAAAAGAGATTTGTGCAGATCTGACATATTTTAGTATTAGGATTATCAATCAGTTGACAGAATGGTTGTACAGCCAAAGGAATGACAAGAAAGTTATTTCTTTTATGATTAGATGTGCTTTTAAGTACGATCGTCTGTCAAATGACTCACCATTTTCTCTCAAATAATTTGTGATCACAGGTGGCCTTGTCTTTTAAAACAGTTTCCCTTTTATCTTCTCTGTTGTTAAATGAAGAACACCCATCGTGCGTGTTTTAGAGCATTTGAGAAAGAAGAATGTGTTTCTGAAGCATCCTTACAGGATCACAACTGACACAGTTGAACAGGATTTTGCACGGTTGTTATTAAAGAAACTTAGGTCTGTGGTATGAGATGTAAAAGGCTGAATGAAAGGTAATGAGCTTCAGCTCTTCATGAAGAACCTAAAGCCAACACACCCTCTCTTTATTCTGCCTTCACTCTCCAGCTGTGCATTCACAAAGGCCTAATAACCGTGTGCTTTCACAAAACATTATGGCGTTGCACAATCTGACGACTGTCTCCTCGGCCATGTGGTCCACAGTCAGCATCAAGTCCCTAATGTCTCTGATCACTAACTGTTTTGTCCACCACTGGATAAATGCTTAAAAAAAGAAAAAAAAAAAAGATAAAACTGCAAGAAGCTTCTGGTTCACTGCACTGCAGACTACGACAGCTGTCGTCCCTTCACT
>JBAMYA010046065.1:0-11262 GCA_037176975.1 Arrhamphus sclerolepis | reverse complement strand
ACACCAAAAGAAAAAGTCCTATGGCTCGGGACCACATGGGCTGGAAAATGTCAACTTTTTTGAAAAAAAAAAAAAAAAAAAAAAAAAAAGGCATATTTTTTTTGAGTTTTTGAAGAAAAAAAAAATGAAAACACTGAACCAAATAGAGAGTATATGACATCTGTTAATCATTTCACACTAAAAGGTTATGACAATAGATGATTAATGCTGTCAGTTATGGTAAATAAGACCATCAAAAGTCTTAGGCCACATTACGAACATGTGACTTGTGCAATTTTGAACCCAACTTGGGCCAAATTACTTCTGGAATAAGAAACATGAGCAAAAGACTGCCCTTCTTTTCCCCAACTACTGTGACAGGATAAAGGGAATCTACAAACATTTGAAAATGCTCAGGAGTCATGGGGATGTTTGGCTGTGAATGGCCCTATAATTCAGTAAAGAAAACTCAAACATCACAACTATAAACTGTTAGCTAAAACAAACAAATGGCCGACACCTTTGTCCTCTGTGATAATAGTTTTGCACAATGAAATACATCTAACCAACTAAAACAAATACTGAGGAGGCATGTGAGTCTCCTCCCTTCTCCCTCCAGCATAACTCTGCTGGGTTTTCATTGCAAACAACTTATCCAGTGAATTGTCATTGTCCATTACCTTGACTAAAGCCTACAAATGTGGCAAACTGACGAAGAAGTGATGACGCTCAACAGGTATAAGATGTTTCATGGACTGAAAGTCCTGGAACTTCCTTTCCTTGGTTGGCAGAGCACATGGAGAAGAGCCTTATCCATGCAAATGGCTCATTTGGCACCTGCACCAGTACTTCCCATGCAGAGTTCTCCGAAAAGAACACCTTGAAATGGATCTTGCCACCACTGCTAAACTGTAGGGCCCGTAAATCATGCACGGTCAGATCTCGAGCTTTTTCCTCAGAAAATCATCATGCTTGAGAATCTTTACCTATGATTACTTAGTCCCTTGGGGTGAAGATATCCGTAACCGTTTTGCGTTCAATGGTACTATGCATGCTGTCACACTCCATTTGTGGGTGACCTGCAGAAAGGTGCTTCTGTGTTATTTGTAACCCATGTTTCCGGCCAAGCTCAGAAAATGCATTTGCTACAGTTGCAATGCAGTTCTGATAACCACATCCATCACTCCACACAATTATCTCCTTCATTTCTGGATGGTCTTTTGGATATTGAAGTTGTTGCAAATACCTCACTACTCAGGTCAACCTCCAATTCATTCCAAATATAACAGTAGGCCTACCCCTCCTTTGAATTAAAGCTGAAGAGGGTAAAGTTATGGATGCACAATTTTGGTTTGTAATACAGGCTACTGGCTTGGGTTTTTGGGCTCAGCAGCACAGCAGGTCCATTGTCCAAACGGACTTGTCATTGTTTGCAGAATCCTTGTTGTGGGATTTCTCTCGCCTCCCTTTCTGGGTGAGGTGTGCATCATATTCAGCCATTCTAATATTTCCATGTTTGAATGAAACACAAACATCACATTGATCATTATCATTTTCATTAGATCGGGTCTGATCAGTGTCAGAATTGTCAAAGTGCATCTCCTACCAAAAAAAGGTAAAACACTTTAGGGCTTTGATGCACAGTCACAAATGTGTGATACTTTTGAAAAGCATTAAGTGCAGATACAGATTGTGGAGCCTCTCCACTCTTTGCTAATTTTCAGTAACCGCTAGCTTCAGGAAGCTGGTTTTTCTCATCACTTACCAATAGGGAATGAGTTGCTTGAAAGAATTTCATTTGTTTTGAAGCAGCCACCACCTTGAAAAGCTTATAAAATTGCCTAAGTCACTCTAACTCTGACTTCAGCAGCATAAAATCACATGGTCTGTTAAACTGAGGTTATACGTCATTTTTACCAGAAGTGGCCAGCATCACAAAATGCTTAAAAAAAAATAAAAAAAAAGTTATTTTTGTCAAAGAATAACTTCGAAAATTATTTTAAGAAGTTGACGATATGTGAATACTACAAGCAGTTTTGTTTTGCTTTTCCTTTTTTTTTTTATACAAACCTGTGGCCTTTCAAAATGCCAGTCTTCCACTTCCTCCGCTGTTCGCTCTTTGCCAAACAGCAGCTGTGATGATTCTGTATTCTCCTGGGCCTCCAATAACCCAAAGGAAGTCTCTGTGAGGCGTGCGCGGCTCTGCCACTTCTCTTCTGCACGCAGCCGGTCCACATGTCCCTTCCGCCTTGACTGTGGCACCTGAAAATGACGATTTTATACAAGGATTTACTTCTATCTCAGTGAGGCCTTTGTTTTTAGCGAAACAGAAATGATGAATCGCTTTTGTTTACCTGTACAACCAGCTCATCGTAGAAGGAGGAAGGGTCTTCATATGGACCTGTGGGTGGGGGAGGTACAGTGTTTGCAAAAACAGCAGAGATTCTGAGGGGCTTAGGAGGAGCTCTGGGGTGCAGCTGCCCATCTGAGCCTCGTAAGGTTACACCACCACCTGCAGACACAGTGGAGTAACTTCAGATTGATCAGCTATGCATGTTGGGGTAATAAAAACTTGGCATATGCCTACGTTTGCACTGACCTGGATGGGAGGGCCGCGTGTGGCGTGGTCGAGGGCTTAGAAGAGGTTCACTGCCTGTACGAAACACTGGAGAGATGGGGTCAGGACCTGTGTCCTCTGGTTGAGTGCTCTGGGGAATGCCTTGATAAAACAAGGAACCAAAACAAAATCTGCCTGTTAGAGAACAGAAATTTAGAATTTTTTTTTTTAATAATTGGTACTAACCATGATATGAATTGGTCTTAGATCCAGTACAGAATTTTTGTGTGGCAAATTTTCCTGACAAACTGGTTGAGTAGTCTCTCATCAAACATCTGCTCTCTTGAAATATGTCTCCATTGAAATTTAACTATCCACTGCCAGATATGAAGCTCCAACACACGTTTCTTTCTTACAGTGATGTCACAGCTACATGGTGTCTTGCATTTTCAACCGGTTTACACCTTTCAGTTCTATCACGCCATCAGATCCACGAAGGACTGTTCAGATGCATCTCAGTGCTTTCTTCGAGCTCATCAGCACCTGCTGCTTGAATGCTTCATGCAGCAACTGATCTTTGAGGCTTCAAGCAGAATAAGACGTGGGATAGTTTCTGGTAAACAACTTAAACATTCCAACATTTTTCTTCCCTTTTTCAAAATTTTCTCCCCTTAAGTTTGCACAGCTCCCTCTGGGGAATCAGGGAAATTCCCTTTTATAGTGGTGAACAATTTATAGTCTTTAATAATTTATATTCATTTTATCATAGTCTTTATGCACAAAATGCTTTAACTAGCCTTTTTCCAAACACTAGATTTGGCCTGCTGGCTCTACACATTAGGTATAATTACTTGATGATAAATAATAACATAAGAATTAATCATTATTTTTGCCATAATGTTGCAACTGTCTTCACTCAGATAACCAGACTTGGCAACGGTAAAAATTACAGAGAGGTTGCTCTGTTGGCAATATCAAAGGGACACTGGTGTTATTACTAGCAGCCACAACAGAGCTGCAGCGCAACATAACTGCATCCGTTAGACATTAGAGGTTAGAAGCGGCACAGATCAACAGGACACATGATAATAAGGTACCAGTTCGCAGGTTACTGTCAGACTGTGCAGACTGAAGCGATGGCCTCCGCCCAACGTTCTCCAAGTTAGCAGGCTGACTTCCACTCCTGCAACACACAAAACAATGTTCAGTAATAATTTATGTCCGACTACATGTGTAAAAAAAAATAAAAAATCAGCACCACTCAATATAACTGCATTTGCTCCAACCTTAGCAGTGGATTGATGACCTGCAGGGTGTCGTTGCGTGTGGAGCTGAAGCTGCGTCTTTTGCTGTACTTCTTCTGGTTTTCTCCAACTACTTCTGTGCTGCTGCTACTGTTGAGCTCAGCATGTCTTTCAGTGATGATGCGCAAAGGAAGGGTCCGGTTGATCGGGTGAAAGATAATAGCGCCTGAAGCCTGGGAGATAGGCCGACGCCCACCGACATAGAATCTGATCAGAGCAGGAACGTTGTCGAAGCGATCTTCCTCAAACTGGAACAGTTCCCGAGAGTATCCCTGAACACAAAGCATCAGGCAGAATCGATAAAGCAAAAACGAAGCCAAGTGCTTGGTTACTGTAGCTTGAATTTCAGCACTTGGATACATTACTGTTAGACTGCATAAGTATAGTCACAGAAAACAAAATACAATAGCAATAAGACTATATAAAAGGTGTAAACCACTTTTTTGATTATAAATAAGTCCACCTGTACAATTTGACAAAAGCATTAAAATAATTTTTTTTTTTTTTAAAAACCTGCAAGAAATCTTAAGTAATAATTAATTCAGTACTGTCCTGGGATCAATAAAGTACACCTTATTATCTTAAGATCAGATCAGAAAAATGTTGATTCAGAATTTAAATTGGTGCTGCACTCCATTTTTTGAATATTTCAAACAGTCTGTTGGATTATCTGAATTTAAATAAAAATGTATTGTATTCTAATGTAAATATGACTTTTTTTAATCTGACATTTGTTTAAACTTACGATAATTAGTAGATTTTTGAAGAATTATTACAAAAATCTGACTAATCAATTAATCACTAAATTTCCAGATATTGTGAATCATCAGTTGCAGAGAGGCAGGGTGACATCTTCAGTTAAATATAAAACAACGTTATTGCTTGATGAATAATTAAAAACATAAAATGAATCAACACCCTCCGTCGTGTTATATAGACACACCTTTTTGGGACGAAGTACAACTCGTATGACCTTAAAATGCAAGGGACCATTCTTCCAAAAGCAGCTCAGAACATAGTCACCAGGGGCAGAGCTTGAGTCACGGATCAGGAAGTCCCCGTCCCTGTCAAACAGAGACTCTGCAGCCTGGAGACAAATCAACAGGTTAACTTGCTCAGCCGGATTCTGTGTTTAAATGAGACTGTACATAATTTAGGTTAAATGCAAGTTTATCATTGTGCACAAGAAGGTGCAGAAACAGTTTAGGAACTACGCTTATTTTTCTTCTTGTTTACAGACTAGATTAATATCATTCTCATATCAAATAGTTACCTTTAAGTCAGAACAATACGGTACAATTACCAATAACGTTCAATTCTGTAGAGGCAATTAGTGAGATATGTTATTGTGTGTTATGACTTAACTATATTGCATGATGCATTGCCAAACTGTTTAAAATGTAAATCTGAAGGTTACTGCAGCTGCACTGCAGTAAGTGTGACTCATTGTAGTCACAGCACTGTTTGTAGCTCCTACATTAAACTTTCCCAGCATGAAGGGAACCAGCTGTGACATCACTGCAGGGTGACTGGTTCAGTGTTGACTGGCAGACCAAATCAGATATCTTATAAACTGTAATTTTTTCTTATTTTGCATAAGAACAAAAGTTATTAACATCAGCATTTAAAATAAAATGAAACAACTGAATTTGTTATATCCGCCCACAAAAAAGAGGGAAAAAAAAACAGTGGTACTGAGAAAAAGCTGAGTATTTGATTAGCGAAGATGGGCAAAGAATCTCCACTTTTGGGGTACCTTAGTCAAGCATCGCACATTTTGGAGGGGAGGGGGTCTTAGGTCAACTTATACAGACGTGGTATAGATGTCTCCTCGTCATCCAGATTGAGTTTAACATCACAGCCTTTGGCAAAAATGATTTTCACTTCTTTTTTTTTCATGGCAGCATAGAGTTAAAAAAAAGCACACTGAGATTTTAGAGCAACATATGCTGCCTTAAAAATAACATTCTATCCAAGAACATGTACTGATTTTTCAACAGGACAATGCTGTACAGCTGTGCTCATATTACACAGACATGGCCTCAGAACAAGACACACACACATAAATGCTGATTTCATACTGTTGCAAGATTTCAGATGTTTGCAGAAAGAATGGGGGTAAATAACAGTCACAACTTCATTATCCACAATGCCAGAACAGGAACAACATTAGAAAGCCATAAAGCCTCAATGTCTTAACATTTTTTTCAACACTTTACAGAAGTGTTGAAACATCCAGTATGTTAAGGGAATAAGTTAACAATTCCAAAGCATAGAACACGCTGGGTTACAGTTGCTACTAAATGTAAATTATTATTATTTTTTAATTATTTCCTTTATACATACTAATTCATTTAGGGTTGTAATACACAGACTGAATAGACTGAAGAATTAGTACTGAATTTAGCTGAAGAATGTCCTGCTTAAGAAGAATGACCTCTTTGAGTCTTCACTGGTTGCTTGGCAACCTCAAGGTGGGGACAAGACTCCATTAAGTCAGTTTTTTTTGGCTTTATTAGTACTGATAAGTGAACTGTGTCTGAAGAGAGCCCCGTCAGCCGTCATGCTCAGTTAAGCAACTGGCAGCTCTTTGTAGTCTGTGGGTATGACTCTGAGACAGAAAAGTGAAATTTCCACTACCACTCAATTTTTTCTGCTGCCTTGTATGTTTTAAAATATTTTGTTGAGTGTAAATGTAGGAAGGTATGGCTTCATTTGCACCTCACGGCTAAGCGGTCCATGGTACCATGCATGGCTCCTTGGATCTTCAGTGCTGAGCTTCAGCTCCTCTTCAAGCTCCTTCTTCAGAGAATCCATCTCTTTCCGACCACCAAACACCTACAACGCATACAGCAAAAGAATAGCAAGTACCATAGTCACTTAATCCGAGTATTTTCTTTCCCCGCATTTTGTATCGGCAGGGCTTTGAAAGACAATATGTCAGGATTCAAAAAGAAAGATAAGAAAATGAGGAAGCTATGCAGGTAAAAGGAAGAAACAGAGATGTTGTTAGGTTAACTGCTTACCTTCAGGTGGCTAAAGTATGCACTGATACTCCTCCTGCTGAAAAATGAAAGCCAAGAGGTGATTTGGGGCTATGAAAATGATGATGGTGCCATGTTTTTCCCCTGAACACAAACAATACAAGCATTGAAAGCCAAGGTCTGTATGTGTCATTAACACCACAAAAACTGACAGACTTTTAATAGCACGCTTCATTTTCCTCTTTCCTTCCTCACTGAGCTTCCAACTTCCTGCCTCTGTAAACATCAGGCTCACACATGAAGAGCTGGCAGAAGTTACAAAAGGACTCAACGAGACAATTCAAAGTGTTCAAATTAACCACAAACTCGACAACGTAGTCTCGGTCTGCCTACCTCTGCATGAGGATCAGTATATGAAGTGGGACAAATCATTTGGTGTCGCTGGGAGGATGTGTTCCCAACACTCATATGAGGCATTCTTGTTTACCTCACTTCAACCCCGGACATCACAGTCATTCATGAAACCTAATTATAATTAACTGTTTTTGCACTCATTATAGTATCAGTTTAATATATTTGGTAAGTAAGATTAACACATGCCAAAGTTGGAGTGTTGGGTCTTTCATAACATTGAAAATAAATAAATATATTTTAAACAACAATAATCATCACAATAATAATGATTATATTATACATATATAAACATTCTGAACCCCCCCCCCTTTCACAAATAAAATTCAAATGTGTCATTTAATTTGCTGATTCAGACAGTAGAGGCTTTTAATAATTACATTTACTAAATTGTTTTGTCAGTAAAATGTCAAAAAATAAATAAATAAAATGATGCACTGCAATTTTCTTTGCCGATTCCAATTTCAGATTTCCCTGAAGGTGTGCCGCAGTAATCCAGGGGTCCGTTTCACAAAGCAGGTTATGTGGAAACTCTGAGTATGTTGAAGCGAACTCAGGGAAACTCTGAATTTTCCATTTCACAAAGCGGGGCTACTTAACTCCGAGCCAGAGCGTTCAGTTGAGCCGGTTTCACAAAGTGATGCTCGGAGTCTGTTACCATGGCAACTGACTCTCTGAACTAAACCTGGTCGGGAGCAAGTTTACTTCAACATACCCCGAGTTTCTGTCTGTCCCCTCGCTTTCATGAAGCTGAAACTGGTTCATTTTACTCAGAAAAATCGATCATTTAACAATCATTTTGGCGAAGTCTGAACGCTGAATTGTCAAATTTAGCATTCAATAGTTTAATGTGGTCAAACCAGCCATGACTTCTACTCGTGACAGCTTGACGATTCTCTTTAGAGCGTTTGGCCCCCCCCAAAAAAGAAAAAAAAGTGATCTTAATTCCGTGCATCACAGATACCACCCACAGTGTGTCCATACTTCACACAAAACAGGATTATTAATCTTCTAATGCCAGTTTTTTTAATAACGATGGGATACTGAACATTCTCCACTACGTTATTAGAAAGTGAATGAAGCAGAATTAAGAGAAAAGTGTCAGCCACTGTTTTTAAAGACACACATAGCCCACACATACTTTATTTTCTTCTTTTACATTCACAACAAAGTCATCGGATAGTCAACATGATTTAGAAGTTATCATTAATTGTGTGAAATTAGAATCCTGCTCCCACTTCTGAGGAAAGAAACGTCCCTTTAGGATTTAACAGTGTGATTGGATTTACTGAAAAAGTGAAACAGAATCCAACCTGCTACGTTTGGTTTATGTCTGAAATACGATTTATACGTCGTCTTCAACTGGCTGAAGCTGTTTCTTCATGTTAGTAGTAACTGCCACTAAATCTTTAAATTACGCAAAAACTCATCAACTGTCTTTTCTTCAGTAATACAGTCAGCTGCTGCAGGAAGTCACGTGACTGTAAATAAAAACAAAGAAGAAGATTAGGAGGATCTCATCTGTTTACTGGTGTTTTTACTGGTGAATCACGTTATCTGAGCTCCATTGATGATGGCTTTTTACGTTAACTTGGAGTCAACATACTCGGAGTTAATTGAACCAACTCAGAACAGCTGATCTTAAACCAAAAACTCAAGAGTTTGTTGACTCCGAGTTAGCTTTTTTTGATTCGGAGTTTGTTGAACCTCCTTTGTGTAACGTACGCGTCGTTTTTATTTCCCAGCATAAACATCAACTGGATTCACTGACTTAATCAATTCGAACAGCAGAACTTGCAGACTGTGTTCTCAACTGGTTTCGTTTTGAAGCCTGTTTTCTGTGTGTTAGTTAAGTAATGTTTTTGTTGTTGGTACTCCACAAGTTTTTGTTTGTTTGTTTGTTTTACCTTCAGGCTATGCAACCTGTGGACAGTTTCTACATGACATAACAAGGACATGACCTTCACCACTCTCTAGTCCGCGGGCTCTTTCCAGATGACTTTTTCCTGAAATCAGGAAAAGGCACTAGACCTCTCTCTCAAAATTTAAAAAAAAAAAAAGAATAAAAATAGAAATCTACAGTCTTTAACATTCCCCCATAACATAACAAAATTAGTCACAATTTCATGTCAGACTGAGACTCAGACCGCTGAGGTTTCCAATCATTACCTTTATCAATAACTGATGTATTGGTCTATAAAACATCTGAATAAATAGTTAAAAGATTTCCAATTTATTCTGCTTGTTTTGTTCTCATCTCAAATTCACATAAGTTTTCCTTAAAAACAAATAACCATCTCTACATTTTTCCACTGGTCATTTAATTATTTCTTACTTTTTTCTCTCTCTAACTGTTTGTGCAGGTACTTTCTTTGTAAATAGCTTTTCTTGGTCTTTTTCAATGTGGAATAAGTAGTTACAGTGAAAACTTTTAAATGTTCTTATTGTTTGTATTAAACAGTTTCTCTTGATGGTCGACACCAGCTGACATAAATCGATAATCTATTGAAAACATGTGTACATACAGCTGTTCTTTTGGGACGCGCGTGTGTGTTGTTGAATTAATCTGTTAAAACCGGACATGATGAAACACAGATCTGAGGTTTTTCATGCGTTTAATGGATCAACAGGTGAGCAGCCACTCTGGTGAAACGCAACTTTATAACCTTTAATCCCTCTCGTACTCATGAAGTAACCCTAATTGTTACCACCGTCAAATGCCTTCAGCTCTGAAACTAAACACACGGTTCAGAGTTAAGAGTTAAGCTCGGAACTCACAATTGTGCAACAGGTTTAGTTTCTGGCAAAGCGACAGGTAACAACAACCCAAAAGTCACGACTATGGACTTTTTGGGAGACTACAGGAAGGTGTTTTTTACAGTTAAGTGTGATCGGTGTTGAGACAGCCAGCACATGCAAAATGACACAAGCGTGAAAAGTCGTTTTAAGTTGTAAAAGGGCGAAATAAAAAGTTAATCGTTGGTGAAAAGTCACTGAGCAGCAGCACCGTCCTACCTGTCGGTCCGACTCACAGCTCACTGGTCCCGGGCATGTTTTTTTGTTTTTGTTTAGTTTTGTTTTTATTTCTTTTTTTTTTCCCTTCCCAATTAGTGCCGCCAAACAACAGCTGGTAGTTTGTTAGGTCCAGTCTTTCTCTGCCGTGTTTCCTCCTAGTTATCCTCTCCTTCCTCTCCCAGGCTGGACGAGTCCTCACAAGTCCTCCCGACCTCTCTTCCTCCTCCCCGCCCAGAGCCTCGGTGCTGAAACACCGCTGTCTGTCTCACATTCCTGGGATACCGACACCAGACTGAGCTGACACATCACCTGGCCGCTGCGTTGCCAGTAGCCAGTTTCATCTTTCCAAACGTTTTTACACGGAATCTTGTTAAATCTCTCAAGAACTCGGTAGGGGGGTGGCGATGCTGCAAATGTTGGTGTCATCCAAGTAAATACCAGTTTTATTGATGCCGATACTTTTCTCTCTCTCTCTCTCTCTCTCTCTCTGTCTCTCTCTCTCTCTCTTTAAAGCAATGATTAAGTGTTGCCTATTTCATAAGTTCTTCAAACTCTCCTGGTGAAACAGTGAGAGGTTGGAGGTCCTTCACAATCACTTCAGTAATGCGCCTCATGGCTCACCTAAGTGAAGTAAAGTAATTAACATAATTAAGTGTTTAACCTACGTGCATGGAGGATAAATAGGAATACTAATGCTCATTTGACAGTTAACACAATAGGATAATTATATTCAACGATATGCGTAATCTATCTATCTATCTATCTATATATATATATGTGTGTGTGTGTGTGTGTGTGTGTGTATATATATATATATATATATATATATGTACTGGCCCTGCGATGGACCCTGCCTTTCGCCCAAAGTGAGCTGGGATAGGCTCCAGCAGACCCCCGTGACCCTATAGGAAATAGCGAGTATGGATGGATGGATGTACATATATATATATATATATATATATATATATATATATATCTCACATATATGCGAGAGAGGGGAGGAGAGTGGGTG
>JBAMYA010046064.1:0-11262 GCA_037176975.1 Arrhamphus sclerolepis | reverse complement strand
CATGGTTGTGTTGAAACAGGGATACACCTAAAACATGTAGGACTACGGCTCTCCAGGACCAGGGTTCCCTACCCCTGGCCTAGACTATGGGCTTTTACTTGATGATAGCCTCCACTGAGGATGACATGACATTTAATTCAGCGATAGACAACACTTCAACAAACAACACTCCCAGAAACCGCGAAGCCACAAAATGACTCAACCAACTGTGCACCGCATCTGTGATGCGGAGAAAACCACCACAAGCAGACGCAGGGCCAGCAAAGATGCTAGTGTTAGCCTGTGCTAAATGGCAAAACACATACAAGCTCATTCATGCTTAACTGCGATAGAAACACAAAACTCATATTTGAAAGTACTTACAATCTTCCTCATCTGCTGACTTGCCATGGACAGTAGGTACAGATTCCTGCATCAGTAGAAGTCTGTCTGAGCTTCTCAAAGCAGTCTGTCTTGAAGTAGTTAGGACACACAAGATTGTTGTTGGAACATGTCCACTGAAAATGAAATGGAGCCACTCAGTTATTCTGTTCTATTTGGCTGCAGAAAATGTAAGGACTTGAAGACGCCACAGCACTTCATGCGTGACTGGCCTTTGCTTGTAGCCATAATGCTTGGTGTTCATAAATCCAGCAAACCAAGAACGGCAGATCTTCTACTAATCTAGAGGGGGCTCTGGGAGGGGTTAGTTGGTGAGGGGTGGTGCCAGGGCAGGTCTTCCATGCACTGATGTCACAATAGTGGAGAAATCTAAACTGCTCATGATTCCTGACACCAAAATTGTTCCACTGATTCACAGAAAATGGATGGAAAGGTTTGCTTTTGCACTTGGAGTGTTTATAGGAACAGGAGAGACCCAAATGGAAATACAAAAGGACACTAAAAGGGATTTTTGCATAATAGGTCCCTTTTAACTCCTAAAACCCTGATTTAGTCAGAGGACTAGAATCACCAACAGAGGAACACAGAAGGACAAGTTAGATAGACAAGACAGAAGACGGACAGTGATGGATGTAGGATGTAGATGGATGTAATATTGGTGTACTTAGTCTTTCTTATGCTTCACTTATTATTATTATTGGCATGCACTGACACTTTAAGGGTCACTTTAAGTCAAACAAACTGACAAGACATGAAATGCCATTACAGTAGCCTCTATGAGCTCATTATCCTTCAGTCAGGAATGATGGAGTTGACAGTGCCTTTCACCAAGCAAAGTGATTTTTAATTTAAAAAAATGTCTAAGCTAAATGGAAAATTAGTTTATAGATCAAACCATTGGATAAATATAACCATTTAATTTACTTGTTTATTACATGTTTTATTCTTTCCATGATGACAAGTAAGGCTATGCCTCTGACCACAAGTAACTGATTTATACCATCCATCCATGTTTCAGCCTATTCCACTTCCCCGCAGGTGAACAACTATTTACCAACAGAGAAAAACTAAAATGTACATGTTTATATTGTAACATTCTACTTTTGACTGCTTTTGAGCATGTCATGTGGCAAAGGTTTATTATACATAACATACCACAGCACACTGCAATGATTAATTCCAGGCTTGTTTAAAAGCTGCAGACTTGGATCAAGATCTGTTGTACACACTTGTTGTGTACATGAGTGAAAGGGAGCTTTGCCAAAACAAGAAAAAGCATAGCTAATTATTCATCTACAATATCCCTCATTTTAAAAACCTTTCACTCCACACTGCATGATTTAAATTATTTTGGTCTTATATTTTGATGCATTTGTCCAACCAAGTACTTAGTGAAAAATTAGTTTAATCATGGGCTGAAGCAATACCTTGAAAAAGACAGACTGTGAAATAGTGATATTTTCATATGCTAGGTGTTGGTAATGCATCACATTTTGGACATTTTGTGGGCACACAAAATTCCGGTAAAGAAAGCAACAAGCCAAAACAAAGTCATTCATTTTATGTTAATTTCAACTTTCAAACAACTATGACTGCGGCCAAAAGCCGCAAACCAAGAGCTGTTCAGCAGCTCTCATCCCTGGATTCTTTGAGTCCAACTCAGAGCAAAACAAGCCATATATTTAAAATAAGAATGATTATGCTCTCTTGGGTTTTTAATTCACAGCTGAGATGTAAAAATCATAAAAAAATAGCAGCTAAAATGGAGACAGCTTGCTGTTAACACCATAGACTGCAAGGCAGTGCTCTTCCCTGGGAGCCAGCCTCAAGTAGTCTTCAGATAAAACTTTCATTACTGTCATAGTTCCATCAGCTCTGAAAATTGCTGCTTCCAACTTTCATGGAAAGTTATATAGAGATTATCACTACTCAGTTGCTATTGATTTAATACTAATAACAGTTGACTGTGAAATATTTAGTGGCAAGGAAATTTCATGGCTGGATTTATTGCACAGGTTGTATCCTAACATGGCACTATGTTGGAACTGAGCTCCTCAGAGTGATCCATTCTTTCACAGTCTGCATGCCTAGGTGCTGCATTTTGTACACTTGTAGTCATGGAAGTAATTGGAACAGCTGAATTCAATGATTTGGATGGATGACTGAATATAACATAGTGTATTTTTCCAGTTGGTCACAGTACCTACACCAGAAAGGCATTAGAGGACACACACAGGCTGAACGGTGAAAGGCAGAGGACATTGAAGAGAAGAAGACAAGAGGAGAGGAAGGGCAGAAGAGGTTGATGAGCAGGAGGATAGGAGGAAGTGGTGGAGGAGAGACAGATGAAGACAAGGAGAGAGGAAGGCAAGAGAAGGATTAGTATGGCCTGTGTTCTCAGTACAATAAAACACATATTTGTCATCACCGTCAGCTGGCTCATACCTTCCTATCTTATACAGATTTGGGATTGCATGAAGTTAATCCATGTGACTCAGATCCCCAGGTATAAAGATACTTTACGACAGATTAAACGAGATGCAGGTCATGAAAACAGAAGAATGGTCAGAACAGATCTGGTCAGGCAGACTTCCAAAAATGGCTGGAAAGGCTCAGGGGAAAACACTGGCACATCTGGGAAAGGATAGATTGCAGGCTCAGGGTTTATATGCACAAGCAGCTCATTAGACCATATGAAGCATGCTTGTGAAGGTGAAAGAGAGGGGAGACGTAGAGTTATTAGATGGCAGTGCAGTAGCAGTCCCCCATACACAAAGACTGCCTCCAGGCGGCCTTGCCAGGAGGAACATGATGAGTCTCTGACAAGGTCACAGTCAAAAATGTCCCAAGAGGAAACCCAGCGCCTTGCCTCAGGACCATAACCTCTTCCAATCCGCAAAGAACTGGAGCCCAGAGCCAGAGTGATAAACATCCAGGAACCTGAGGGCCATAAAGATCTCAGAACCGTCAATGACCTGGACCAGAGGAAGTAATTGATCTTGAAGACATGAAAAGTAGGGTGGATGCTGCAGAGGGTTCGAGGAACCTGCAGGCGCACGGAAGATAGGTTGAGAACCCTGGTGATGGAGAAGGGAGTCAATAAATCAATCAGCCAATTTCTGGGACATGACCTTCAGGGGAATGTCCCAGGTGGACATACAGACATATTGTCCAATGCAGTAATGAGGAGCCCTTGACCAGTGACATCTTAACAGCAGAACATCTGAGCTCTAGTCATGTCTTCTCCCAGGTGCACTGACATCTTCGAATGAAGGCTTGGGGCAGCAAGAACGCCAACCTCAGATTCATGGGCAGGAAACAAGGGGGGCTGGTAGCCCATGCATTACGAAAACATGAACAAGTCAGTGGAGCCAAACTGGAGTGTATTAAAGTACTTGTCTGTGTATTAAAGTTCTGGGGGTGGAAACCCGGTTGGTTCTTTCAAGACCAGGAGCAGACCTTTTGAGACAGAGGCTGAGGCCAAATGTTTAGAATTTTGACAAATATTTCAGGACATTATTTTTTGTACGCCACTTATGCAAAAATTAATGGACACCGGTTAATTAAGCAACCAAACTACCTCTTGCTATTAAACTAAAAATTGTCACAATAAATTAATATTTAAGTTATTAAACGCAGCCACACATTGATACACATTATCTGGTCGTAAATTCTATGCTGATAAAGATTTACGACTTCTTATGGCTCTGTCAGGCCACTGCCAGCCAGGTTGTTCATTTGGCAGTCTGATTAGGTGTGGCTGTGCTGCTCCCTGAGTCAGAACTGCTCCAACTCCCATACCCGAAGCATCAACCTCAACAATGAACTAATGGTTGGGGGTCTGCCTGGGTCAAGATGGGCTCAGAGGATAAATTTTCTTTCAGGTTCTGGAATGCTCTTTCAGCATTAGATGACCAGATAAATGAGATGGAGGTAAAGGTTAGAGCAATGAGAGGAGCAGCCAAGTCATGATAATTCCCAATGAACCTTTGATAGAAGTTAGTGAAACCCAGAAACCGCTGCAGCTCATGCTTTGTGGAGGGCTGTATACAACCAACAACAGCCTTTACCTTGTTCTGGTTCATCTTCCATGATCCAGCTGAAATGACATAACGAAAGGAGATGAAGGAGAGTGAGTCACAGTGGAACTCACATTTCTCAGCCTTCACAAAGAGCTGGTTTTCCAGGAGCTATTAAAGGACTTGACTGACATGGCAGACATGGCCAGACTGAGAATGAGAGAAGATTAGTATATTATCAGGTATACAAATACAAATCTATTTAACATATCCCAGAAATGATAGGCCAGCACCAGCAAGTGATGATAAGGGGAGAATGAGTCACATGGGCAGTGAGGTTGTGACGGTTTCACAGGGTTTTCTAGTTTTGTTTGTGAGTTTATTTATTTATTTTTTTCATTAGGGGTGCCAGCCAGATATCCCTCCTGACAAATAGGATTTTTAATGTTACCAATCACACAAGGACCATACCCTACAAGCTGCAGACCCTTTGGTAGAAGGACTGACAGCAACTTATTTACACGAGACCATCCACAAAAAAAAAATCATGTTTCAGTTTTGTAATTTAAATATCCATAAACAAATAAATACAATACAGAGGCAGAACCAGGAATCAGTTTTCTTTTATCATCTGCACTGGACAAATACCACATTTAAACTTATTTTATTTTTCCTAAGGTAGCACAAACGATTAGTTCTTGGTAATTTTAGGTTTTGAAGAATCCTAAAAGTTACAAGCAACTTTTCACTCAATGTCACTGGCTTCCAGGGCTTCCGCGCTGACTCATTAGAGCAGCTGGAGCCTTTTCTTGCCTTCCTCTCTCCCATTAAAGATGTAATCACCCAGCAAAACAGAGGTACAAGGAAAACAGCCTCGGATCCAGTTCAGTAACTTCTGCATGTGGATGTAATGCTGACGGAATGGTGGCGGAAGCTGTCGCTATATGTCCCGGTTCGGAGGGAAACTGCCATCTTTACAACCAGGTAAAGAAGTAGCTTGAACAGCGAACAAATCAGGTGAGTCCATGGGTAGACTCAGCGTGATCAGTGTGTCTCTTAAAATGTGAGAGGACGGTTGGGGCCGAGGGAGAGAGGAAAATAGTGCAACCAGCTCTGTGCAACAAGCGGGTTGTCACAAGGTGGTAAGGCAGTCACTTGGGACTTACTAAAAACCACTTTAAGGTCCATGTACTCTCTAGGAACAGCTGAAAGATCAGGAAACCTCTCTGGGATTTCTGCAAGGGGGAACCCACGTCCATGGGCCTGACAAAGACAGCAAAACCTGGAAGAGGAACTCCAACTCAGAACTCTGTTATTTATCTAGTCAATATGTGGATTGTGTTGTCTCAGCCAGGGACAATCCAGAACCACAGGAATATGCGTTGACCGGATAACGTGAAGATGGACCAGTTTTCTATGGTTGTCTGAAATGAGTAGGAGAATAAATGTGCGTTATCTCAAACAATGCATTTCCATTCAAGGCCCTGGCCACCAAGGAAGAGTCCAGAAGGAAAGTAGACAATCTTATATGTTCAACCAGACTAGAATCAATAAAATCGCTGTCTGCTCCAGAACCAATAAAGACACTGACCTTATATTGGTGACTGTTTCATAATACTGGCAGAAAGGGGATCCGAGGAGGTTTTGAGCACAAGTTGTTCTCACTAATAATCCCCAACCTACTGGTGAGTGTTGGCTTTTGCTGGACAGGATGGAGCTTAGTGTCCAAACCTACCAGGGCCGTGGGAGGATGATTTGGGTTGGGGGTAGCTGAAGAGAGGTTTTGCCAATAAATAGGCTGAAAGACAACAATATACGTCCACAACATTTAAACACTACACAATTTATTATTTAGGATAATGTAAACCAGGTTAAAACTTTAATCAGGCCATAAAACTTGGACCTGACCCGGTTCGAGCCGGACAGATGCAGCCCGACCCTGACTAGCATATTTTGATTGACAGCTTTTTAAAAGCCCAAACTGATTACAACCCAGCATTATTAAAAAGTGCACACGCACAGCTCTTTTATCGAAAATTAATCATTTATAGCCTACATGTCACATCTTTTATATTTCACATAAGGGATATTGTTTCATTTATGTATAACCTTCTTTTGCAACATACTTCTAGAACATGCACAGCAGCAAAGTCTGGTAGCTCTCAATTTTTACTTAAATTTTACTCATTTTGTCAATTGCTTCTATTTAATTAACTAGATGATGTTTTTGTTTTTTTGTTGTTGTTTTTTTACACTTGATGTTGATGTTGAGCAGTTGACAATTCGAATTTCTCTTCGGGGATTAATAAAGTTGTATCTATCTATCTATCTACAAATAAGTTTAGTAGCCTAACTATCATACCATTAAAGACAACTATCATACTTTTTTTCCTCTATTCTCTAACATTTTTAACATTGTCACTAAAACACAATACTACTTATCTCTAATAAAATTTTTGACATTGCCTTAACAAAATAAAATAAAATAAAATAAAAAGCATTCATGTCTACAGTGTACACAATGTCTTTGTGGACATTTATCAGTGAAAGATGTGTGAGTCTCTTGCGTCACAGTGGACCTTAACCATGTTTTTAATCTCCTCAAACTGGAGAACCATCTCTCTGATGAGGTCACTGATATCGGCAGAGTCGGACACAACTGTATAAGTTTCTCAACCTCAGTAAACAGAGCTCTCATTTGGGGTTGGAGATTACACAGACGCGCTGCAACATCTTTGACCGTGGTGCACGGAGACTCCTTGGTCACGCTATTCAGCATTTTAAGCTGGAGATCAAGGCGGCAGGTGTTGAGCTCCGCAGGTAGCTTAAGGGCGTCCAAATCAACTTCTCCTCCCTGTGCAGCTACTATAACCTAACCTAACCCTTTCTCTCATTTCCCTGCAAGTGTCAAAGTCTCTTGATCAAACCTCCTTTGCAGCTCCCCTGAAACCAAGTCAACAACTTTGTAATATTCACATTTCCAAGAGGCCGTCGGTGCGCTGCCAGTGAGAGCTTCTGGCTCTGTGGTTTGCCTAAATCGTGCCAGGGTTCTGCTCATTCTCATTTCTGGCATTTTCAAATCCATTCTTGAGGAATGTTCTTCCACCTTCTGAAACATCTGCATACAAGTGTCATCTCGAAGGGCCGGGATTCTTTCTTTCAGTACATTTGTGCATGCAAGCCTGCCGAGCGCGCTCATTTTGGAGCCCTGCAGCTGCCGTGTCACAGCCTCACAGGGTTCAAATAATGCCTGGTAACAGAGCTGCCCAAAGAAAGTTCTGCCTTTTCGGACATGCTTCCACAGCCCAACAACCTTCGTTCTGCTGTCACCTCATGTGGTACAACAGTCAGTGTGGCCAGCAGAGTGTTGTAAGATGAACATTTGCGCCTGATGGCCATGGCTTGCACACACCACCTGGTTGGGCACAGATGCAGGATGTTCACTGCAACCTCATCACAACTGAAAAGTGATTCAGGAAGCTGTTTACGCTTTGGCAACTCTCGTATCACAGCAACAACACCCCGCACAAAGTTCAATGTGTCAGCCACAAGGCTAACTTTGCAGGCGACTTCTTGTAGGACCAAATCAAGTGCATGATTGTTGCAGTGAATGCACATAAACTATTCTTTCAGACACGCCTGGACACCGGAAAAACAGCTGGACATATTATTTGCGCCATCAAAACAATATGCCATTTAGCCATGGTGTCAGCGTCCGTCTCTCCTTCACCAAACGTCCATCAGAGGCTCCTTTGGCTCCAGGCAACAGTGACAAGAACCGCACATTCTGTCAGTCAGTGGCGCGTCACGCTGTCAGTCATACCTAACCTTACATGTGATTGGACTACACTTCACCAGAGACATGATGGGTTAGAAGGAGGAGGTGTTTTTTTGTTTTTTTTTCAGACAGCGAGTTTCAGAGTTTCAAATTGAAAGAGAACACTGCCAAAAATCACGTGATCGCAACCTCGCAGCTGTGTGGACGAAACTCTGAAAGGTGAACGTTGCAAAGTTTTCAAATCTCATATTACGAGGTTTCAAACATAACGTGGTGGGAAAACAGTGCCATATCTGAAACTCTGAAAATGTAAGCTTGAAAAACAGCAAGGGTGCAACAAGAGGTTTGAATCTCCAAAAATGTGAGGCTGTAACTCTGTAATATGCATGTTGCACTTGTGAAAAATAAAAATGCAAGTACAAAATTATGTTTGCAGAGATTCTAAACTTTTTCAGCCTCTCAAAAGAAAAATCGAGGTTTTAAATTTTCAAACACTGATTTTCAAGGTTTCCAAACTTTTTCTTTCGGTTTCAGATTATGTGGTGGGAGAACAGTGCCACATTTGAACCTCTGAAAATGTAAGCTTGAAAAACAGAAAGGGTGCAAGAAGAGGTTTGAATCTCTGAAACTGAAAGGCTGAAACTCTGTAATATGCATGTTGCACTTAAGAAACATAAAAATACAAGCACAAAATTATGCTTGCGGAGATTCAGAACTTTTTTTCAGACTTTCAAAACTTTATTTCATGTTTTAAATTTTCAAACACTGATTTTCAAGCTTTCAAAACTTTTTCTTTCAGTTTCAGATTATGGCAGTATTCTAACCTCATAAAAACTGATGATCATGACCTGTGTGTCCCAGAACCACATGGAAACAAATCTATTAAATGGAAATTATGAAAATTAAAGATGCGGAGACTGATTACGAGTTTGAGTCCGTACGTACTTCACTCTAAGAAAGAAAACAGCTGGTTGTAACTGTAGGCTCAGAGCCAGCTGTGACTGTGATGTGAAAATGTGGAGACCTTGTAGAAGAACAGTCTTGGGCGGTTTTGTCTGGTTAACAGTAGCACGTTTATGCTTCTGATTAAACAATCTGATGTGCATTTATTCACCAGCAGACAGACCTTCGTTTGTTGTTGAGCGTCTTGTTTCAGGCACCACCTACACACAAAAACAGCTTTAATATTACTCGCGTTTCTGTGTTTTCTCCTCCTTTCAGCTGTTTGACAGGGAGCTGTGCATACGTCAGCTGCGCTACTCCGGCATGATGGAGACCATCCGGATTAGACGAGCGGGTTATCCCATCAGATACAGCTTTGCTGAATTTGTGGATCGTTACCGAGTCCTGATGCCTGGGGTTAAACCTGCTCACGTACAGGTCAACATCGTGTCTTTTTCTTTTATATCCCAAAGTGAAGCACTTTCTACTTGCCACATAAGAACTGTTGTGCTGTCACGACACGTTTCCAAGGAGATGGCCCTAAACTAACAGCCAGAACTGATCATTCACATTAAATGTGATCTGTTTGTGTTTCCACTCATTTCAGCCTGTAGCCTCATTCTACTTCGGCCTTTCTCCTAATGTGAGTCGTGGTGTCTCCATCAGAGGTCCAGGTGGCGTTATTTCTGACATACTTTTGTCTCCATCCAGGAGGACCTGCAGGGGACGTCCCAGCAGATAGTCCTGGCCCGACTGGGGAATCACGATGACTGGCAGATCGGAAAAACCAAGATTTTCTTAAAGGTAGGTAGTAAAAATCAGCCCGTGTTTAATACGAGAGACTAATGACCAATCCAAAGGTCTTAAACGCTCCTCCACCACTCAGCAAAAATCGATTGCTTTGGAATGTCATTTTTAAAGCCAAAACAATGATAATTAATAGTAAAATCAAGCTTGGTACTGGCACCAGGACTTGGGAATGTCTGCTGGTACCAAGATCTGGGGACATCTGCTGGTACCAGGACCTGGGGACGTCTCCTGGTATCTGGAACTGGGGACACCTGCTGGTACCAGGACATGAGGATGTCTCCTGGTACCAGGACCTGGGGTCGTCTGCTGGTACCAGGACCTGGGGAAGTCTCCTGGTACCAGGACCTGGGGTCGTCTGCTGGTACCAGGACCTGGGGATGTCTCCTGGTATCTGGAACTGGGGACGTCTCCTGGTACCAGGACCTGGGGTCGTCTGCTGGTACCATTAGACATCCTCAGGCCCTGGTACCAGGAGACATCCCCGTCTCCTGGTACCAGGGCCTGGGGATGTCCAGCAGTATTAAAGTGGATGACTCTGCTGGGTCTGTGGACGGTTAAAGATTCATATAAATAAAGTGTAGCTTTAAAAACAATCATCGATACGACAGGGAACTGGTAACCAGTAGAGAACTTCAGAATTGTGGGTAAATCTGGATAAATGAGTTTAAGGATGCAAAGCTGCATTTTACACCAGTTGCAGATGATTTGTTTGCTTTTTAAACCATATTTTACTGTAATTTTTATTTTTGCTGTACATGTTTGACCTTTTTCTTATTTTTTTATTGCTCTTACACATTTTTACCATGTGAAGTTTGAGCTGAAACCAAACACAAAGACTTTATCACCAGTGATGACGATGGTACAGGGTATATGACAATAAAGAATCTTGAATCTTGAATGAGTGAGGACTGAGTTATCACATTTCTCCTCCATATTGATTGTTTTTTTTAATGTTTTTTATCTGAGTTGATCTGGGAAGTCCTGTTTGAGACGTCTTCTTCTGTTTCAGGACCACCATGACATGCAGCTGGAGATCGAGAGGGACAAGGCCATCACTGACAAGGTCATCCTCATCCAGAAGACTGCTCGCGGACTTAAAGTGAGGTAAGCAACGTTCAGGATTGTTGTTTGGAAAGATATTCATATTCTGCACACCTTCTTTTACACTTGTTAAATAATGACCGCACAGACAAAAATGTTGAGAAATGCAGATGACGAAGAAAACATTTTTGATGACACAAAGCTTGATATATATATATATACATATATATATATATATATATATATATATATATGTATGTATGTATGTATGTATATGTGTGTATATATATA